>PVIU01026291.1:0-22246 GCA_004026605.1 Ondatra zibethicus | reverse complement strand
GGGGGAAGGGGGGGAATTAAAGGCGTGTGCCACCACTGCCTGGCTGAGTCATAAAATTTTTTAAAGTTGGCCTGGAGAGATGGCTCAGAGGTTAAGAGCACTGACTACTCTTCCAGAGGTCCTGAGTTCAATTCCCAGCAACCACATGGTGGCTCACAAACCATCAGTAATGAGATCTGGTGCCCTCTTCTGTCCTGAAGGCATACATGCAGGAAGACCCCTGTATACATAATTAATAAATAAGTGTTAAAATTTTTTTTTAAAGTTTCTTTTGCTCTTGGCTCTACTTACTGCTCTCTATCCACAACACAAGCATAGAAAAATGTCAAGAGAAGGAAAACCTAGGAGAGGGTGCAACAGTCAGTCTCATGCAAGGTGGGAGAAATGGAACCTTCTCAGTATGCAAATCTCAAGTCAGGCTGGAGGCCTTTGATCTTCTCCTGCTGTAAGTGTCAGAGCAGTGTCTCAGTGGCCCTGGGAGGGCCATCTGGGGAGAACAACAACCATGGCCTTTTGCATTTTGCCCAAAGCGATCTTTCAGGAAATGTATCCCCTGCTCATCTCCAGCTTTTCCACTCCTCTCTCCCTTCACGCAGGGTCCCCAACACTCCACATCCTCCCCTCCATCTCTGCTAGCTGTCATCTTCCCCCACGCCCTGAATGAGAACTGGTTCAAACTGTATCTTAGGCAGACCAGCAGCAAGTGAGGTCCTCCTCCAGGGGATTCAACAGCTCCTACTGACCTCTGCAGACACCAGGCACACATGCGATGCACATACATACATGCAGACAGAATACTCATGCACATAAAATAAACAGCCGGACGGTGGTAGTGCACACCTTTAATCCCTGAAGGGAGGCAGAGGCAGGAGAATCTCTATGAGTTTGAGGCCAGCCTGGTCTACAGAGCAAGTTCCAGGACAGCCAGGGCTACACAGAGAAACCCTGTCTTATTCAACCAAAAGTAGGGGCTGGAGAGATGGCTTGGAGGCCAAGAGCAATGAGGGCCCTGCCTGAGTTCAATTCCCAGCAGCCACAGGGTGGTTCACAGCCATCTGTAATGAGGTCTCGTGCCCTCTTCTTGTCGGTAGGCATAACACTGTATACATAATACACAAATAAATCTATAAAAAATAAAAAATAATTCTAAAAAAATTTAAAGAGCAAGAAATAGGTCCTTCTGAGTGGAGCCCAGAAATTCCAGTTTGACTGCCTGTGCACCACATACTGCCTTGTTCACCCCTCTTCATTCATTCAGCAAATGTGTTTATGTGGACTCTTGATCAGTGTGCTAGTGGGAAAAACAGAGAGAGCAAATAAACATATTTCAGATGGCATTAGTTACCTTATCAGAAACAAAGGCACTATTTATTCACTTTTACTTGTGTGTGTGTGTGTGTGTTTTACTTATTTGCATTTGCGGGAGCCATGTACGTGCCTGGTGCCCAAGAAGATCAGAAGAAGCATCAGATCCCCTAGTACTGGAGTTACACATGGTTGTGAGCCACCATGTGGGTGCTGGGAACCAAACCTGGGTCCTTGCAAGAGCAACAAGTGCTCTTGATGCCTGAGCCGTATTTTCAGCTCCAGAACTTTTTACTAATTTTTGTTTATTTATTCTTAGACAGAATCTCACTATGTAAGCCAGGCTGTGCTGGAGTTTGTTGTGTGGGTGAGACTGGTCGAGAACTCAGAGATCCACCTGTGTCTGCCTTCCCACTGCTGGATTAAAGGTGTGCAAACCACACCCTGCTTGAATGTCTGTCTTAAAAAACAAACAAGCAAAGCAGTAAGGTAACGACTGAAGAGACTATTCCTAAAGTCAAGATTATCTCCCCAAACTTGTCCTCTTCCATGATTAACTAGGCTCAGAAAAGGGATTACAATTCCTAATCACCCTTGGAGCTATGTACAGCAACTGGACAAAATGCAGAAGATAGGATATGAGCTGGGGCAATATATACTACTTTCAAGTCATGATCTGGAGGGCTCAGCATACCTGGACACTGTGTTCACCTCCACTACCCCCCGATTTTATTGAGATATAATTGACTAATACAGGTTGCAAATATTTAGTACACTGGGGACATAGTGCAGTCAGCACGGTGCTTGTCGGACAAGCATGAAACCTGGAGCTGGATTCTCAGAACCCACTCAGAACGCTAGGCACAGTGGCTGTGTCTGTAATCCCAGCACTGGGAAAGCAGAAACAGGCAGATCTCAAAAACTTGCTGGCCAGCTAACCTAGTCTAAAACATTGTGAACTTCCAGTTCAGTGAGAAACACTGTCTTAAGACAATCAAGGCAGTAGGTGACAGAGAAGACACTTGTGTTCCTCTGTCCTCTGCACAATCGCGCACATACAACACACGGAGAGTGATTAAGGGAAACACACGCACACACTAAAGAAATAAGGCAGAGAGTGATTGAGGGAGATACACACACTCACAAAAGTAAACATATAAAGCTTGATGCTTTGAGATACATACTGTTATGAAATGATTACTTCAATCAAATTATATAGTCAAACAGTGAGGGGTTTGAATAAGAATGGTCCCCATAGGGGCCTGGAGAGAACTCAGCAGTTAGGAGCACTGGCTACTCTTCCAGAAGACCCAGGTCCAATTCTCCGCATCCACATGGCAGCTCACCACTGTCTATGACTCTATTTCCAGGGAATCTGACAGCCTCACACCAATGCACATAAATAAAATTGAAATATATTGAAATTTATTGAAAAATAAAGTTGAAATAAATTTTTTTTTAAAAAAGAATGTCCCTCATAGGCTAATGTATATGGATGCTTTGTCAATAGGGAATGGCACTGCTTCACAGGGATTAGGAGGTGTGGCCTTGTTGGAGAAAGTGTGTCACTGTGGGTAGACATTGGGGTTTCAGAAGCCCAAGCCAGGACTAGTGGTCCTCTCTCTCTCTCTTCTGCTGTTTGTGGATCCAGACGTGGAACTCTCAGCTACCTCTTCAGCACTGTGTCTGCCTGTACGCTGCCATGCTTCCTGCCATGACGATAATGGATTAAACCCCTGAATGTGAGCCAGTGCCAATTAGATGTTTTCTTTTATAAGAGTTACCATGGTCAATCCTGACCCCGAACTCCAGGGAAGGCTCCTCACTCGACTAGAGGCCACACTGGCCACCAGAACTCCAGTTCAGTGAGGTCAGGGAATCCTGTGGAAAAGAGGGAGAAAGGATTGTAGGAGCCAGAGGCGTTGAGGACACCAGGAAAATATAGCCCAGAGAATCAACTAAGCAGGGCTCATTGGGGTTCACAGAGACTGAGGCAGCAATCACGGAGCTCACATGAGTGTGCACTAGGCCCTCCGCATATATATTATAGTTGTGTAGTTTGTGTTTTTGTGAAACTCCTAACAGTGGGGAATGGGGTGTCTCTGACTCTTTTGCCTGCTCTTGGGACCCTTTACCTCTTATTGGGTTGCCTCACCCAGTCTTGATATGAGAGTTTGTGCCTAGTTTTATTGGATCCTTTAATGCCGTATTTGGTTGATATCCCTGGGAGGCTTGCTCTTTTACTAGATATGGGGGAGAGGCAAGATTGGGGGGGTCTGTGAGGAGTGGAGGGAGGAGAGGCTGCAGGCAGAATGTGTTGTATGAGAGGATTAATAAAAATAAGTAAATAAATAAAAATAAAAGTATAAGTTAAAATTAAGAAAAAAGTTACAAAAAAAAAAAAAGAAAAAAGTTACTGTGCTCACATCTCTTCAAAGCAATGGATCATTGAAGAAGTAGCCTTTTTCAGCCAGGCAGTGGTGGCATGCACCTTTAATCCCAGTATTAAGGAGGCAGAGGCAGGTGGCTCTCTGTGAGTTTGAGGCCAGCCAGGCCTATAGAGTAAGTTCCAGGACATCAAGGGCTACACAAAGAAATCCTATCTTGAAAAGACAAACCACAAGTGGCCTTTTTCAAGTCATACTCTTTTTTTTTTTTTCTTCCAGACAAGGTTTCTCTGTGTAGCTTTGGCTGTTCTGGAACTCGCTCTGCAGACCAGGCTGGCCTTAAATTCAGGTATTCCCCTGCCTCTTCCTCCTGAGCGCTGGCCAGCTCATATTCTTTTAAAGGGAGTTTTGCTATGCATTTCTTCCTTCTTTCCTTTCCTTAAGCTGAAATCTCACAGAACGATGGCAGCAGTTGGAGGAGCCAGTCATCTAAGGTCACAATTCGAAAGTTATATATTGAGGGTAACACAGCTGTAAGCCATGGAGAACCATGGTTCTACCTCGGTGGAGCCCATGAAGCCCGGATTACTTCTGCATGGACTAACACACAAGGAGGAAGCGATCTTCTCTCCTGTAAACAACACTGGGAAGGGATGGAGGCCTCTACATCCCAGCCTTATTTACGTTTGAACTAATTCAGAGGCCACTGCGGATGCCCAGGCCAGCCATGATGGAGAGAAGTTCTGGTGAAACTAGTTGTAGCAGAACCAGAGGCACAGGGAAGAGATCCTGGGGACTGTGTTGGGGGCAGAACTAGCAGTCTGAGGGTATGAAAGCAAGAGGTGAGTTAGCAATGCGCTTAGTGGAGCAGACACTTGCCACCATAGTGAAGACTGGGGACTGAGCCTATGGGGACTGTGAGCCATCACTGGGATTTAGCCGCAGAGCTAGCTTTACTTTTTAACTAACTGTGTGTGTTTGTTTATTTTGTTGCAAGGGATTGAACCCGGGACTTTCTGCTTACCGAGCATGTGTTCTACCACTGACCCATCTGCCCAACTCTCCTAAGTAGTTTTAATTGTTGAGATAAGATTACTAACAGAGAGGAAGACTAGGCAGTCTGGGTAATCCCACAGGTGTGGAAGAGAAGGGACCAATAGAGGGGCCATAAAGATGGGACAGAGAACAGCAGCATGGAGGCCCAATGAGAAGAGAGGGCTTATTTTGGTTTTTATTGTTTTGAGATGGGGTCTTGGGGTCTCACTATGCATCCCCTGGCTGAATAGGCTACTCTAGAACTCACAGATATCCACCTGCCTCTGCCTCCTGAGTACTATGATCAAAGGCAAGCAGCACCACACCTGTTTGAAGAGACAGTTTTGAGAAGGGACAAATGACCATCTAGAACAAATGAGGGCTTAAAAATGACATTTATTGTCCTGGAAGATAGTTCAGTGGGCAAGTGTGCTTGCTATCAAGCCTAAAATCTGAGCTCAACTTCAAGGACCCACATGACTGAGGGAAGAGAGCCAATTCCCACAAATTATCCTCTGAGCTCCACATGCACACAAACACACGCACATACACACGCACATGCACACACACAAACAATGTAATGAAAATTTAAACTCTATCTGAGAATAGTAACATGAGCATCGCTGATGACACTAACAAGACAATTTGGTGTGGAGCAGTGAGGACAAGAGAAGGTGAAAAGGGTTGGAAAGATGTGTCAGCAGTTAAGAAATCTGTTTCCCAAAGGATCTGGGCTCAATTTTAGCATTCACATGGTAGCTCACAACAACCTATAACTGCAGTCCCAGGGGATCCGCTGCCCTCTTCTGGCCTCTGTGGGTACTGCACATACATGGTGCACAGACATGCAGGGAAATCATCCATACATATAAAATAAATAATTTTCTAAAAAGAGAGAAAATGCAAAGCGAAGACAGACACAGGAAAGACATAGAAAACTTAGCAGGTAGAGATCATTAAAGCAATCTCACTCCCTGTTACAGGCCAAGCCCTCTGAAGGACATGAGGACCTCCAGCAGGTAAACCTCTCTGTCTCCTGTTTGTCATGTGTCTGAATGACCCTGCAGTCTCCTCTCAGATTCTCCCTGCTGAGGAGCCTCGGCCTGCCTGCAGCTTTGCCTCTGCCCTAGCAGCTCCCAAGGCTGCTCCAAAGGGCTGCTTTGGCATGGTAGGCAGTCTGGCCTGGCTCTTCTGGATCATAATTAGTGCTGCTGCTAACGATGCTTGGCCCCTGAAGAATAGCAACCTGGGAAATTCTGATACTTCCAATTTTCTCCCTCAGTGCTTTTCCAGATATAATTTCCTAGCCAATATCTTGCGTTCCAGCCCTGGGTCCCAGTTGCCTCCTAACCAGGGAGAATTAAGCTGGGCTTGGATGCCACTCCAGGGGGCCCAATCAGTTAGCAGAAGACATCTCCTGGCCATTATCACGACATTATCATATTGACACAGACACCGACTTTGGAGCATGCCGAGCGAGGGTTGCTATGAGGAAGAGATGGGGGAGCCAGGCCAGTTCTGCACAGCACACAGTAATGTGACAAGAGGCACCATCAGAAGCGGACGCGTCTAGAAAGAGGCACCTTCTCAGCTGAGGTCTGGGTTTCCAGAAGAGGGGAGGCTTGAGCATCTGCTCTCCCCAAATAAGGAACCTGCATGGTGCCCCAGGCTCCAGAGGTGAGAACCTCAGCAGCCAGTGTCCTGACCGCTGCTCTGTGGCCTGGCGCTCTGAAATGAGCCCCAGCTAGTCACTGTCCCAGAAATGTCTAATCCTGGTCAGTATCTGGGAAAAGTACTCAGCTCCGAGAAGCATTTCATTGTTCTAGATGTATTTGTTTTCATTTTATGTGCATGGGTGTTTGCCTGCCTGTATGTCAGTGCACCAGGTTTGTGTGCATTGCCTGAAGAGGCCAGAAAGGGCATTGATCCTCTGGAATTAGAGTGATAGACAACTGCCAGAGGCCTTGTGTGTGCTGGGTATCAACCCCAGATACTCTGGAAAAGCAGTCAGTGCTCTTAACCACTCAGTCACTTTGATGGTTTTATACCCATATATATTATTATAGCCCCCTCAGAGAACTGTCTCAATCTCCCAGGTCTGGTTACCTTATCTCATTACTCTAATGGGTCTCCAGCTCTCTGGAGCAGGGGGCTGTGCCTCAGGGTCTTAGAAGAAAGGCTAAAGGTAGGCAGAGTATTTCATCGGGATTGCAGACTCCCCAGTAACCACACAGAGACTTACTATTAATTATAAATGCTTGGTTGATAGCTTAGGCTTATTACTAACTAGCTCTTATAACTTAAACGAGCCTATATTTCTTATCTACACTTGACCATGTGGCCATACCTTGTTTCAGCATGGCATACTTATCTTGCTTCTCTCTACATCTGACTGGTGACCCCGCCCTCTTCTTCCTGTGCTTTCTTTTTGTCCACAAGTCCCGCCCAACCTCTCCCCATCTAACCATTAGCCAGTCAGCTCTTTATTAATCAGTGAGAGTACTACATATTCATAGTGTACAAAAAGATTGTTCCACAGCAGAAGAAGATACTTTTAGTTAGAACTCCATAGGGGCAAGACTGAACCATCAACCTAGACCAGAGCTGGTCTGAGACAGTGATTTCCAAAAGAGCAGAACTGAGCCAGCGACCTGGACCAGAGCAGGCCTGAGATGGTGAGCTCCATGGGAGCAAGACTGAACCAGATACCTAGGCCAGAGTGGGCTTCAGAAAGTGAGCTCCACGGGAGTGGGAGCGGATCCAGGCCAGGGACATTTGTGGACACAGAACTGAGCCGGCAACCTGGGCCAGAGCAGACCTGAGACAGCGAAATCCACAGGAGCAGTTACAGGGGGCAACCGCTGAGCAAGTGGGCCAGAGACAGAGACTGCTGTGGGCCTGGATGTGAATCTGGGACCTTCAAGGGAGTAGACCTAAACCAGGACCCTTGTGGGTCTGGGAGTGAGTCTGGGACCTCCGAGGGAGTAAGCCTGAGCCTCTGCAGGTCTGGGCGCACCTGAGCCTGGGAACTCTGAGGGAATAGATCAGAGCCAGAGTCCTTTACAGGACCAACCCCAAGCCAGTGACCTCTGCAGGAGCAGAACCAGACCAGGGACATTTACAGAAACAGGTCTGAGCCGACAACCTAGGCTAGAGTAGGCCTGAGACAGGAAACTCCACAGGAGTGAAGCAAAGCCAGGGAGCACTGAGTGACCTCCAGGAACATGGAGTTACCAACATGGTAACTAGAACTGTGGCACTGACTGTACCATGAGGAACAACCATCTGAGCCTTGAATTCACTGGCACCTAGAAGATTAATCAACAGAATCACAGACAGGCCCAACCATACCTATTAGAGGAAAAGATGAGTAGAAAAGGTAAGAACACATGCAACACCACAAAGAACAACACAACACCAGTAAAACCTAAAGAACCTACAACAGCAAGACTTGAACAGCCAAATATAGATGAAGCAGAAGAAAATGACCTAAAAAACAACTTCAGGAGAATGTTTGAAAGTCTTAAAGAGGAAATAAGAAATTCCCTCAAAGAAATGGAGGAAAAGACAAACAAAAAATTGGAAGACATCAGCAAATCCCTTAAAGAAAACCAAGAAAAAGCAATCGAACATATGAAAGAAACTATTCAAGACTTGAAAACTGAAATAGAGACAATAAAGAAAACACAAGCCCAGAGAATTATAGAAACAGAATCACGAGAAAATGATCAGGAACCACAAACACAAGCATAAACAGCAGAATATAAGAGATGGAAGAGAGAATCTTAAGTGTGAAGATACAATAGAGGAAATAGACTCATCAGTCAAAGAAAACATTAAATCTAACAATAGCTTAACCCAAAATATCCAGGAAATATGGGACACCATGAAAAGGCCAAACCTAAGAATAATAGGTATAGAAGAAGTTCAACTCAAAAGCACAGAAAATATATTTAACAAAAATCATAGAAGAAAACTTTCCTAACCTAAAGAAAGATATGCCTATGAAGATACAAGAAGCTTACAGAACACCAAACAGACTGAATCAAAAAAAAGTTCCCCTCACCACATAATAGTCAAAACACTAAAAATACAGAATAAAGAAAGAATATTAAGAGCTGCAAAGGAAAAAGGCCAAGTAACATATATAGGCAGACCTATCAGAATTACACCTGACTTTTCATTGGAGACAATGAAAGACAGAAGGTCATGGTCAAGTGTTATGCATGCAGACAATAAGAGACCACGGATGCCAGCCCAGACTACTATACCCAGCAAAACTTTCAATCACCATAGAAGGACAAAACAAGATATTCCATGGCAAAACCAGATTTAATCAATACCTAGCCACATAACCAGCCCTACACAAAATACTAGAAGGAAAGCTCCAACCCAGGAAGTTGGCTACATCAACAAAAACACAGACAATTGATGGTCTCATAGCAGCAAATCCCAAAGAAGGGAAAAATGCATTAACTACCATCACCAACAATGAAAACTAAATTAACAGGAGATAGCAATCATGGTCTTTAATATCCCTTAATATAAATGAATTCAACTCACCTATTAAAAGGTACAGGATAACAGACTGGATACCAAAACTGAATCTATCCTTCTTCTGCATACAAGAAACACACCTCAACCTCAAAGACAGACATTTCCTCAGAGTAAAGGTTGGGAAAAAAATATACCAATCAAATGGACCTAAGAAACAAGCTGGTGTAGCTATCCTAATATCTAACAAAATAGACTTCAAACTAAAATCAATCAAAAAAGACAAAAAGGGCATTTCATATTAGTCACAGGAAAAAATCCATCAAGAGGAAATCTCAATACTGAACATCTATGCCCCAAATGCAAGGGCACCCTCATATGTAAAAAAACACTTCTGGCCAGGGGGTGGTGGAACACGCCTTTAATCCCACTTGGGAGGCAGAGGCAGGTGTATCTTTGTGAGTTAGAGGCCAACCTGGTCTATGAGAGTTAGTTTCAGGAGAGGCCCCAAAGCTACAGAGAAACCCTGTCTCGAAAAAACAAAAAGAAAAGAAAAGAAAAAAAAAACACTTCTAAAGCTTAAATCACACATTAAACCCCACACACTAATAATGGGAAACTTTAACGCTCGACTCTCGCCACTGGACAGGTCAGTCAGACAAAAGTTAACAGAGAAATAAGGGAACTAACAGATATTATGACTCAAATGGACTTAACAGACATCTATAGAACATTCCATCCAAAAAGAAAAGAATATACATACCTTCTTCTCAGCACCTCATGGAACCTTCTCAAAAACTGACCACGTACTCAGTAACAAAACAAACCTCAACAAATACAAAAAAATTGGAATAACCCCATGTATTTTATCAGATTACCATGGCTCAAAACTAGAATTCAACAGCAATACTAATTCCATAAAGCCCCACAAACACATGGAAATTAAACAATGCTCACCTGAATCATCAATGGGTCAAGGAAGAAATAAAGGGAGAAATGAAAGACTTCCTAAAATTCAACAAAAACGACCACACAACATACCCAAATTTATGGGACACAATGAAAGCATTGTTAAGAGGAAAGTTGATAGCACTAAATGCCTACATAAAGAAATTGAAAAAAATTCCACACTAGTGAATTAACAGAACATTTGAAAACTTTAGAAACAAAAAGAAGCAAACTCACTAAAGAGAACTAGACAGAGAAAATAATCAAATTGAGAGGTAAAATCAACAAAATAGAAACAAAGAAAACAATACAAAGAATCAATGGGACAAAGAGTTGGTTCTTTGAGAAAATCAACAAAATAGACAAACCTTTATCCAAACTAACCAAAAGGCAGAGAGAGAGAATATCCAAATTAACAAAATCAGAAATAAAAAAGGGGACATAACAACAGACACGGTAGAAATGCAGAGAATCATCAGGTCATATTTCAAAAACCCGTACTCTACAAAATTGGAAAACTTAAAGGAAATGGACAACTTTCTGGATAAATAGCACTTACCAAAATTAAATCAAGACCAGATAAGCAAATTAAACAGACCTATGACTGCTGAAGAAATAGAAACAGTCACCAAAAGTCTCCCAACCATAAAAAGCCTAAGACCAGATGGTTTCAGCTCAGAATTCTACAAGATTTTCAAAGAAGAACTAATACCAATACTCCTCAAATTATTCCATACAATAGAAACAGAAGGAACATTGCCAGACTCTTTTTATGAGGCTACAATTACCCTGATAACCAAACCACAGAAAGACATTACTAAGAAAGAGAATTACAGACCAGTCTCACTCATGAACATTGATGCAAAAACACTAAATAAAATACTAGCAAATCGAATCCAAGAACACATCAGAACTATCATCCACCATGACCAAGTCGCTTCATCCCACAGATGCAGGGATGGTTCAACATATGAAAATCTGTCAATGTAATCCACCATATAAACAAGCTGAAAAATAAAAACCACATGATCATCTCATTAGATGCCAAAAAAGCATTTGAAAAAATACAACATCCCTTCCTGATAAAGGTCTTGGAGAGAGCAGGGATACAAGGAACATACCTAAACATAATTAAGGGAATATACAGCAAGCCAACACCCAACATCAAACTAAATGGAGAGAAACGCCCAGCGATCCAACTGAAATCAGGAATAAAACAAGGTTGTCCACTCTCTCCATATCTATTCAATATAGTTTTTGAGGTCCTAGCTAGAGCAATAAGACACCAAAGAGAGATCAAGGGGACACAAATTGGAAA
Source organism: Ondatra zibethicus (assembly GCA_004026605.1). Classification (NCBI taxonomy): domain Eukaryota; kingdom Metazoa; phylum Chordata; class Mammalia; order Rodentia; family Cricetidae; genus Ondatra; species Ondatra zibethicus. Next base: position 10,759 of record PVIU01026291.1, on the reverse strand, counting down.
AAAAGAAGTCAAACTCTCACTGTTTGCTGATGATATGATAGTTTACATAAACTACCCCAAAACTTCTACCAAGGAACTTCTACAACTCATAAACACTTTCAGTAATGCAGCAGGATACAAGATTAACTCAAAAAAATCAGTAGCCCTCCTGTACACAGATGATAAAAGGGCTGGGAAAGAAATCAGAGAAACAACAACCTTCACAATAGCCACAAATAGCATAAAATATCTTGGAGTAACTCTAACCAAACAAGTGGAAGACTTGTATGACAAGAACTTTAAATCTTTGAAGAAAGAAATTGAAGAAGACACCAGAGAGTGGAAAGATCTCCCATGCACCTGGATAGGTAGAATTAACATAGTAAAAGTGACAATCTTACCAAAAGCAATCTACAGATTCAATGCAATGCCCATCAAAATCCCAGCAAAATTCTTCATAGACCTCGAAAGAATGATACTCTACTTCATTTGGAAAAGCAAAAAACCCACGATAGAGCCAAAACAATCCTGTACAATAAAAGAGCTTCTGGAGGCATCACAATCCCTGACTTCAAACTCTACTACAGAGCTACAGTACTGAAAACAGCCTGGTATTGGCATAAAAACAGACAGGAGGACCAATGGAACTGAATCAAAGACCTGGTTATTAATCCACACACCTTCGAATACCTGACTTTTGACAAAGAAGCAAAAAATATCTAATGGAAAAAAGGAAAGCATATTTAACAAATGGTGCTGGTATAACTGGATATCAACATGGAGAAGAATGAAAATAGATCCATATCTATCACCATGCACAAAACTCAAGTCCAAATGGATCAAAGACCTTAACATAAAGCCAGCCACATTGAACATCATAGAAGAGAAAGTGAGAAGTACACTTGAATGCATTGGCACAGGATACCACTTCCTAAATATAACTCCAGTAGCACAGACACTGAGAGAAACAATTAATAAATGGGACCTCCTGAAACTGAAAAGCTTCTGTAAAGCAAAGGACACGGTCAACAAGACAAAATGATAGCCTACAGAATGGGAAAAGATCTTACCTAACCCCACATCAGACAGAGGTCTGATATCCAAAATATACAAAGAACTCACGAAATTGGTCATCAAAAGAACAAATAATCCAATAAAAAATGTATACAGATTTAAACAGAGAACTCACAACAAAGGAATCTAAAATGGCTGAAAGACACTTAAGGAAATGTTCAACATCCTTAGTCATCAGAAAAATGCAAATCAAAACAACTCTGAGATTCCATCTTATTCCTGTAAGAATGACCAAGATCAAAACCACTAATGACAACTTATGCTGGAGAGGTTGTGGGGAAAAGGGAACAGTTCTGCATCGCTGGTGGGAATGCAAGCTGGTACAACCCTTATGGATGTCAGTGTGGCAATTTCTCAGAAAATTAGGAAACAACCTTCCTCAAGACCCAGTAATATCACTTTTGGGTATATATCCAAAGGATGCTCAATCGTGCCACAAGGACATGTGCTCAACTATGTTCATAGCAAACTTGTTTGTCATAGCCAGAATCTGGAAACAACCTAAATGCTCCTCAACCGAAGAATGGATAAGGAAAATGTGGTACATTTACACAATGGAGTACTACACAGCAGAAAAAAATAACGACATCTTGAATTTTGCAGGAAAATGGATAGAACTAGAAAACATCATTTTGAGTGAGGTAACCCAGACACAGAAAGACAATTATCACATGTACTCACTCATAAGTGGTTTTTAAATATAAAGAAAGAAAAGCAGCCCACAAACCACAATCCCAGAGAACCTAGACAACAATGGGGACCCTAAGAGAGACATACATAGATCTAATCTGCATGGGAAGTAGAAAATGACAAGATCTCCTGAGTAAATTGGGAGCATGGGTACCTTGGGAGATGGTTGAAGGCGGGAGGGAAGAAGCAGGGAGGGAAGCAGAGAAAAACGTAGAGCTCAATAAAAATCAATAAAAAAAGACGTCTAGGAGGAACAAAAAGAAAAGAAAAGAAAAGGATACCTTTAGCTTAGAACACCAAGATTGACTTGACCCAGATTTCTTTTGTGGAGATAAACATGGAAAACAACATTTATCATTTATAAGGCATTCCTACATGGGTGAAGTCTTCGTTTGTTGAATCCCCAGAATTCATATAAAGCTATACATACTAGTACACACCTGGAACCCAGGACTCCTGCAGTGACATGGAGCATGGGCAGGCTGGTACACACCTGCAATCCAGGGCTCCTGAAGTGGCAGGGAGCATGGGCAGGCTACTATACACCTGCAATCCAGGGCTCATGCAGTGAGATGGAGCATGGGCAGGCTGGTACACACCTGAAATCCAGGGCTTCTGCAGTGACATGGAGCATGGGCAGGCTGGTACACACCTGCAATGCAGGGCTCCTGCAGTGAGGTGGGGCATGGACACGTGAATACATGGCAGTGTCAGTGAACTATAAGGGGCCTTGTCTCCAATAAGGTGAAATGAGACTGACACACAGGATTGTCTTCTGATCTGTACATGCCCACCATAGCATACATGCATGCACATGAGCACGTGTGCACGTACACCCTTGTGGAAAGTGATCATTTTAGCCACTTTTAAGTGTTCAGTTCTGGGACGCTAAATACACTACCTGTTGCATCGCTGTCATTACCACCAATCTCCGCTTGCATCTTCCCACCTAAAACTCTACACCCTTTAGATACTAACCTCCCCTAACCGGGGCCTTTATGCATTTGCTTCTTGTAATCGATGTTGTGATATGAGAATTATACCAGTTTTATAGATGTGAACACTGAGGAACAGAGAAGAAAAGTAGAGTTTTGTCTCTCAGACAGACAGGAAGAAGATTTGAACTCTTCTGATTCCAAAGAATTCTATACAAATAGGGCCATGATCTGGATTGGAGAACAAGTACTGTCACTGATGACCTTGCACAAGAAGTGACTCCTTGAATGTGGCCTCCACTGGGAAAGCAACGGTGCGGTCTCTTACTCCGCAGCCATTTTCAGCAGCCGAGAGAAGACGGCTGCTTATACAGCCTGCTTTGTGCTGCACCTAAGCTAGAGTTTGTATGGCTGTGAAGAGACACCATGACCACAGCAACTCTTATGAAGGAAAACATTAATTGAGGCTGGCTTAGTTTCAGAGGTTGCTTCCATTATCTTCATGGTGGGACATGGCGGCATGCAGGAGGACTGGTGCTGGAGAAGAAGCTGAGATACCTACATCTTTTCTTCTTCTTCTTTTTTTTAATGAGAGAAAATTACTTTATTCCAAAGGTTTAAATAATGAAAAAACTGAGTCTTAGCAAGCCAGTGACAAGGAAAGACACTGAATCATGAATCAATCCCTTTCAACCCCTCAAAGGAAGGTCTGATCCCACTGTAGGTTTACAGGGCTGTCTCTCAAACAGAACTATAGTCCAAGAAGACAGAACATGTGATACCTACACCTTGAGCCACAAGCTGAGATTCCTATATCTTTTTCCGCAGGCAGAAGGAGACTGTGTGCCACACTGGGCATAGTTTGAGCATATGATATTTCAAAGGCCACCCCCACAGCAACATACTTCCTTCAACAAGGTACACTTACTCCAACAAGGCCACACCTAATAGTGCCACTCCCTATGGATCAGGCGTTCACATGGGTGAGTCCATGGGGCCATTCCTATGCCAACCACCAAGTCCTTCTCTCTGCCTGGGCTTTCATGGCTCAGGGACTCAACCTCTCTGGGAAAGATGATGAAAAGTTCAGGACTTTGCCAACAGGCCTGGGCTGAATTCTCTAATTCCATAGTCATTTAAGTTTGAGTCTTCTGGAGGGAGAAGGCCCCTCCTCGCAAGTTAGTTCAAGCCCAGGTTAGTACCAAATGCTTGAAGAGACACATGGGGCTCCTCAGGACACTCCAGGAGTAGCTGCTAAATCTGGATTCGGGACTCAGTTTTGGCCTCAAGAATGGCTCTTTCTCCCCAGACTGTCTGACCCGAGAGAAAAGCCACTGTTCCCCAGCAGGGAACTTGAGCTTCCTAAGACAGTTCATCTTTCCGCAGCAGGTCACTGAGAGGCCGGCGAGCCTGACCGGAGCCATGACAGTTTCCTGAAAGCCCTTTCCGGGGACCAGGCCTTAGCTTCAGTTTACTGGAAGCAGCTGCAGCTGAGCAAGCAATTCTTAGGGAAGCCGCAGCCCATGGGCAGCCAATCAGAGGGTGTCCCAGAGCCTCGTGCAAGCTCAAGAGAACTAAAGAGAGCTTCTCCCAGCCTGCAGCTGAAAAGCCCCAATCCCTAAGCCACCTGTAAAGTGATGAAACGCACCAATCAGCCCCCACACTAATCTCTCATCCCTGGAAAAGCCCTAACCCTGCTTAAAAGGAACATGTGAACTTCTCTGGCGATCACCATGTGCCACTCCGACATGCTGGAATTTTAAATAAAAAGCTCTTACTGATTGCATTCGTGGCTGATGGTCTTTCATGTGAACTTTAACAGCCACGAGCAATGGGTAACTGGACAGTTTTAGTTCAGAGCTTCTCTCTGGTTTAATTAACTAAGGCAGAAAAGGACGTGGACAGACTGTGATGGCTTAGAAAACCGAGAGGCATGTCCTGTGGTAAACACTATGGCCTCCTGCAAGGTTTTGACCCATACTGGTTCCCTGAGATGGGGCAGGTGGGTAAATAATTCTAATACACTTCAGAAGTTAGTTAACCTGTCTGGGCTGTTGTTGCTCCCTCCTCTACACAAGTGGAACAATTGTTTCTACCTTACAGGGTTGCTATGGGGACTAACTGACAAGAGAGTGATGGCACATACCTGTAATCCCAGCATTTAGGAAGCCGGGACAAGAGAATGGAAAGTTTGAGCTAAACTGGAATATGCAACAAGTTCCTGTCTCAAGACAAACAAGCTAGGGGTAGTGACCATGCCTATAATCTCAGAACTCGAGGTAGAGTCAGGAAGACTTACACAACTTCCAGGCCATTCAGAGCCATTTAGTGAAACCCTGTCTCAAAAGAGCAAAAACCTGGTACTCAGTAGATGCTTAAGAAATTTCAGCTTTCCTTCCCCTCCCCTCTGTATTGCTCCTTTTCTGTCTTCTTACCGCATATTTTGCTCTCTTCTTGAAGTGAGTCTTTACGACAAGTGCCAATGGGAGAGAAGACTGAGATCTTCTCTCCTGCAATCCTGAAAGGCCAGTATTTCTAACCAAACTTCCTCAAGAGCAATTGGCAGAATGAATGATGGAACAAAAGGTTTCCTGTGTCAAAAGGAAGACAAATGTGTCCCCTGCTTAGGAGGACACTTTGATGAAATGCCTGAGACAGGCAGAATTTTCCTTTGAAATGCTATGGCACAATAAAAATAAAAAGAGGTCTTCCCTTAATTTGGGAGCCTGGTGCAGAAGGCTTATTTCCAGCCATTAACCCAGGCTCACAGGAGCCATCCTAGGCATCATTCAACCATTGACTCAGAGGTATTTGTTATCCTGGCATCTGGCTGCTGTGTAAGTTTTCTCCAAGATTGAAACATTTTATCCTGTAATGAAGCTCCCTAAGAAGGAAAGTAACAACCTAAAATAGCTTCAGGAAGTCCCTGAAACTGACCAGATTCACTAGGCCCCTCCCTGCCAGAGTAAGCAATAAAAAACGGTTATGTCTGGACCAGCCGCATGAAACCAGCAGAGCCTGAGGAAGCAATGGAATCACTTGGAAGGGACATTCTCTAACCCATTGAGCTGCCTGCAGGTTGTGCAGTGTGCTCCAGGTTCCCAGATTTTGTGAGCTGTCATGTGTGCTGGGATGGCCTTTGGTGATACAGCTGCCTTTGAGACATTTCTGCTCCTGTAAAATATCCCTTCTTGCATACTCCTATAAGTAACCCCAATAAAACTAATTGATTCACCAAGTTGGACTTTGGTGGTATCTATACTTTGGTCTGTCATGGGTCCCTATCTGGGGCATGTAGATGTGCATAGCGTCCCCCAGGAAGTTTTGTCACAGCAGTGGTTCATGCATGAAATTCTAGCACTTTGGAGCTTGAGGCAGCAGGATCACTCCAAGTTTGAGGCCTGCCTAGGATACACAAGTAAATGCCAGAGCAGCTAGAATTACATAGAAATACCTTGCTGGGCAGTAATGGTGCATGCCTTTAATCCCAGCACTTGGAAGGCAGAGGCAGGTAGATCTCTGTGGTCTACCAGGTCCACCCTGGTCTACAGAGCAAGTTCCAGGACTGGTTCCATAGTTACAGAGTGGGAGTGGAGAGAGAGGGAGTGGAGGAGGAGGCATACCAAGCCTTTCTAGTAGTCTGACAGAAATCTAAGCCTTATTTTCGGTTCACTAATGGGACAGAGCAAAACAGACAGTCCTCAGAAAAACCACAGCCTTCTGTTAGCTCAGCAGGCACCCTATGGTCCCTTCTGCTGGCTCAGCAGGCCCCAGAAGCCCCTTTGCTGGCTCAGCAGGTGCTCCTCAGTCTCCTGATAACTAAAGATAGCTTTCCCTACCCGGCTGCTGGAAGGTCCCTAACCACTAGGACCTCCCACCAGTCAGCCCCCACACTAATCTTTCCTCCACCAATCAGCCCCCACACTAATCTTTCCTCCATCAATCAGCCCCCACACTAATCTTTCCTCCACCAATCAGCCCCCACACTAATCTTTCCTCCACCAATCAGCCCCACACTAATCTTTCCTCCACCAATCAGCCCCAACATTAATCTTTCCTCCAGCAATCAGCCCCAGATTGATCCCTCTTTTCTGGAGTACCCCTAGCCCCACTTAAAAGGAGCTTGTGACTTTCTTTGGGGTTGCCAAGTGCCACCCCAATGTTGGAATTAATAAAGTACTCTTATTATTGCATACATGGGCTGTTGATCTTTAGGATCTTCTCTCGGACCCTAACACTGAGAAACCCTGTCTCAGAAAAGCAAAAACAGTAACAATAATAATAAAAATAAAACCAAAAAACCCATTACATTACATTCCTAAAACTAGCTACCAATGTCTAGTCTGTTATTTGGTCACTTCCTCTTCCTGAGGCTGACCACTAAGGTCAGCTCCCTTTGCCTCACCTATGCCCAATTAAAATTAAACACTTCATCCTAACTTTTACCTTTACTTTTAACACTTCAACCTTCCACTTTTACCTTTATAAACTGCCATTTGTCTGTGGGCCATGCCTGTCTCCTCTATGCAGAGGCAGTCCTCTGTCCCTTCGGACAAACATCCAGCTCCTCTCCCTTGTTCCCTTCCCCTTTTCCCTCACTCTCTATCTCCTGTCTTTGTCTCTTATTCCCTGGCTTTTGTGTTGCTAACATGGTCTTGGGGTGTCCTGAGTCTATACTGGTCCTGTCACTTTGGTGTGCAATCTCTCTTTCTCTCTCTCTCTCTCACACACACACACACAAACATACATACACACACACAAACACATATACACACACACACTATATGGCTTTTTTGCTTTCATGCAATTTATAAATTCTATTAAACATTAATCAAACACTACTACTTTTTAAACATTTGGCTGGGTGCTGGTTGCACATGCCTTTAAACCCAGCACTTGGGAAGCAGAGGCAGGCAGATCTCTGTGAGTCTGAGGCCAACCTGTTCTACAAGAGCTAGTTCCAGGACAAGCTCCAAAAGTTCCAAAGAAACCCAGTCTTGAAAAAAAAAAAAACAGGTTTTAAAGCAGTTTGTTGTTGTTGTTTGTGTGTTTTTTCTTTTTGGGGGCCAGCCAACCAGCTCCCAAATAAATACATGGAGACTTTTCTTACTTATGAATGCCTTGGCTTGTTTCTAGCCAGCTTTTCTAACTATATTTTGCCTCTGGACTTTTACTCTTCTTTATTCAATATATCTTTCTTTCCTTCTTACTCCAAGGCTGGCTGTGTAGCTCCATGACTAGCCCCTGGCATCCTCCTCTCCTCCTTTTCTTGCTCCTCCCAATTCTCTCTCCCCTTATTTATTCTCTGCCTGGCAGCCCTGCCTATTTCCCTCTCCTGCCTAGTTATTGGCCATTCAACTCTTTATTAGACCAATCAGTTGTTTTAGGCAGTCAAAGTAACACAGCTTTACAGATGCAACATAAAAGAATGCAACATATCTTTGCATCACTAACAAACATTCCACAGCATAAATGAATGTGACACATCTCAAACTACTATTCCACAACAAAGTACTATTCCACAACAACAAAAAGAAGCTATTGTGTGAGAAATCACAACTGGACATAATGTGCTGTGGGACAATGGTCTTGTGCCCTGTAAAGATTTGTCCATTTTATTCATTTAATAAAGTGCTGATTGGCCAGTAGCCAAGCAGGAAGTACAGGTGGGTGACGAGAACAGGAGAATTGGGGAAGAGGAAAGGCTCAGTCTGCAGTCATCACCCAGACACAGAGGACACAAGATGAGAATGCCTCATGATAAAGGTAACAAGCCATGTGGCTAACACAGACAAGAGCTATGGGCTAATACAAGACATAAGAATTAGTTAATAAGAAAGCCTGAGCTAATAGGCCAACCAGTTTATAATTAGTATATACCTCTGTGTATTTCTTTGGGACTGAACGGCTGTAGGACTGGGCAGGATAGAAACGTCTGTCAATAAAAATGCAGAGATGAATGCACAGTACAGCTCCAATGGCTGCATCTAAACACAGCTCAGGGAACATGGTGGAAGAGGGGGTAGAAAGGGTGTAAGAGCCAGAATAACAAGAAATCTGCTGGATACAGTCTCTCCTAGAAATGGTTGTATAAACAAGATCAGAACAATGGCAATATCAATGGACCTGCCAAGGTGGAAGGAGGAAAATGTTGAGGTTCCCACCCTTAAACAAAGAGCTGTAGGCAATCACTGACTGCAGGGAGGAGAATCAGCCTCTCCAAGGGATTAGGCTTTTTTTTTTTTAAAAAAAGATTTATTTAATTATTATTTTTTTGTTTTTTGTTTTTTCGAGACAGGGTTTCTCTGTAGCTTTGGAGCCTGTCCTGGAACTAGCTCTTGTAGACCAGGCTGGTCTCGAACTCACAGAGATCCGCCTGCTGGAATTAAAGGCGTGCGCCACCACCCTCCAGCTATTTAATTATGTATACAGTGTTCTGCCTGCATGTATTCCTGCAGGTCCGAAGAGGGCACCAGATCTTATTACAGATGGTTATGAGCCACCATGTTGTTGCTGGGAATTGAACTCAGGTCCTCTGGAAGAACAGTCAGTTCTCTTAACCACTGAGCCATCTCTCCAGCCCTGGGATTAGACTCTTTAATGGCCATCCAATGCAGAGTTGTCAGTTTTGAAATCTTATATACACAAATAACAAAAACAGACTCAGCAGCAGGTTCTATTTACATATGTTTGTGTGTACACACAGGCACACTCATGTAACAAATATAATCAAAGAAAAAGGGGTATCAACTTGAGAGTGGGGGAATACAGAAGGGATTCAAGAGAGGGTAACTGGAAGGGGCTGGTGGGAGGAAAGAGGGGAAAGTGATATCCTATTTCAATTAAAAGCATTAACAAATTAAATTAGGGAACACAAAGGAAGTACTGTGCATCGAGCCTGTGAGGTGGCTCAGCAGGGAAAAGTGCTTGTCACTTGTCCTACATTGCTTTCTGCTGCTGGGATGAAAACTGACTCCACCCTCCCTGGGGAAGGAAAGGGTGTACTTGACTTCCAGGTTACTGTCCATTCCTTAGGAAGCCAGCCAGGCACTAAAGGAAGAGAGGACTACTGATTCCAGCTCTCTTCCAGCTCACGGCCAGCTGCCTCTCTTTCTTTCCTGAAAGATTTGTATTTTATGTGTATGGATGTTTTGTTTGCATGTAGGTCTCTTCAATACCCATGATGGTTCCAGAAAAGAACATCGGATCCACTGGAACTGGAGTTACAGGAAGTTGTGAGCCACCATGTGAGTGATGGGTACTGAATCTAGGTCCTCTGCAAGAGACAGAGCAAAAATGCCCTAAGTGCTAAACCATCTTTCCAACCCTCAGCTACCGTTCTTTTACTGTCCAGGACGACTGCACGTGGGCAGTACTCCTGCAGTGGACTGGACCCGCCTGCATGAATGAGAAGTCAAGAAATGCCCCACAGTCATGCCCATAGGCCAGTCTGATGGAGGTAGTTCCTCAGTTGAGATTCCCTCCTCCCAGGTGTCCCTAGTTTGTGTCAATACCCACTCAGGCTGATGATGTGATTTCAAGTCCTGGAATCCACAGTGGAAGGAAAGAACCGGTTTCTAGTAGATGCTGTGACGTTCAAATGGATGCCGTGGCATGGACGCACTGGCAGCCACACACAGACTCACACACAAACTCAAGTAAATAAAATTTAGAAACAAGTTTCAGGCCAGGCAATGAATATAATTGAGACACTGTCTCAAAAAAAAAAAAAAAGATGTGTGTTTAGGGGTTTGTCTTAGTCGCTGTGAAGAGACACCATGACAACAGCAACTCTTTTATTTTTTATTTTTTTTATTCTTTTTTTATTCTTTTTTTAAATTTATTTTTCCATACATTGTTTTGTTTTATTTTTTCCATTCAAGAACATAATTAAAGAAATAAATTTTTTTTCCTTTCTTCCCCTTCTCCCGGTCCCCTCCCACTATCCCCCCACCCCTCCTCCCTCCCCCTTCTTCCTTGAAAGAGGGCATGGTGCCCTGCCCTGTTAGAAGTCCAAGGCCCACCCCCATCCATCCTGGCCTAGGAAGGAGTGCATTCAAAAAGACTCGGTTCTCAAAAAG
>PVIU01026290.1:0-22243 GCA_004026605.1 Ondatra zibethicus | reverse complement strand
ACACTGTCTCAGTAGGTGGACCAGCCCCTCACGGTCCTAACTTCCTAACTCATCTTCTCCCACCTTCTGCTCTTCACCTGCACCTTGGGGGCTCAATCCATTGCTCTGATGTGAATGTGGGTCTCTGTCTCTATCTCCATCCATCGGATGAAATTTCTCCCACCTCTATCCCCGCCCCTGGCTTCCAACTTTTGCTTGTTTTTTTTTTTTAAATTTATTTATTTATAAAGTATCCTGCCTGTAGGCCAGAAGAGGGCACTAGATCTCATTATAGGTGGTTGTGAGCCATCACGTGGTTGCTGGGAATTGAATTCAGGACCTCTGGAAGAGCAGTCAGTGCTCTTAACCGCTGAGCCATCTCTCCAACCCTTCAAATTCACCCACCCATTTTTCTGTCTTCTTAATTTTGCTATTTGATCGACCCATTGACTTTTCTATTTCAATTGTAAAATTTCTGTGTAGTTCTTTATAGCCTTTTATTAATAATGAACATTTATTATGTTTCATTATTTCTCATTCCTTTGATGGATTTCTGTTTCTTCTTTTAACTATAGTCATACTTCTTCATGCAACATCTTGATTACAGATGTGCAATCATTTGTAAGATAAATCTATCACTTTTCCTGCCCCCACTTCAGCTTCTTTGCACTGTAGTCTGAGAATGTGAGTCCCTGTTATATTTATTATTTGAAGTTGGTAAGAGTTTATACAGTATAGTCCTGAAACCAGGAAAAATAATCTGAAATGGATAAGACTATTCATCAATAATTTTACCACAGCACTGTGTAAATTCTTGAGCCCTTAGTTATGACAGCATTTGAATAGATTCAGACATCCTATAGAATGCCATATTGAACCCCTAAATCTATGATATCATGGTAATTGAGTTGCATGAATAGGAAATGACAAATTCATTTGACAGTTTTGTGAGGACCAATGCCTTGGAGGATATGAGGTAAACCTCAGGAAGATTCAGGAACATAGTTAAAAGTTTGTTTGCTTCCAGATGTATGTGAGTTGTCAAGATTTATTATTAACTCTTGAAACATGAGTAAATGAGGTAGTATTTAATGCAGGCTGAAGTACGCAAAAGAACATTATTACTCCATTTGATGATAGTTTCTATCACTGAACCAGCATGTGGAGTTGCTGTGGGAAAATTGTCTGTATCCTGTCAATTATATTTTAAATAAATGCTGATTGGTCAGTAGCCAGGCAGAAAGTATAAGCACAGTGACCAGGCAGGAAGTAGAGGCAGGGCAATGAGAATTCTGGGAAGAGGGAAGTTTGATTCTGCAGTCGTGATCCAGCCACAGAAGAAGCAAGATGTGACTGCCTCGCCAAATAAGGTATCAACCCATGTGGCTAACACAGACAAGTATAATGGGCTAATATAAGTTATAAGAGTTAATAAGAAGCCTGAGCTAATGGGCCAATCAGTTTATAACTAATATAGATCTCTGTGTCATTTCTTTGGGACTTAACGATGGCAGGAACCGGGCTGACAGAAAACCTCAGACATCATAAAAATCCCACTCTAGATTACTGCATATTATATTAAACACAGTAAAGGAATTTAGAAAATGGTTAATTTCTATATGAGAATATTTCTTCCCTCTCTATCTCTGTGTGTGTATGTTCATGTGCATATGTGTGCACACATGTGTGGAGGCTACAGGTAGGTTTGGAGTGTCTACAGTTAATGTAGTCTCTCATTGGTGTTGTGGGATAATCTTTTTTGTACACTGTGAAGATGTGTCTGTGCCCAGGCACCTACTGACTGGTTTAATAAAGAACTGAATGACCATTATCTAGGCAGGACTTCTGGGAAGACATAGGAAGTCTGGGAAGTAGTTGAGGCAGAGAATTTGCCTGCGAGACAAGGAGGAAGTCAGATGTACAGTATGGAGAAGAGGTAATGAGCCAGCTGGCAGAATGTAGGATAATATAAATGGGTTAATTTAAGTTATAAGAGCTAGTTGGGAACAAGCCTAAGCTAAGGCCACATTTTCATAATTACTAAGAAGTCTCTGTGTCATTTTTTGGGAGCTGGTGGTGGTCCAAAGAAAGCCTGGATATACACTGGGACTTGGAGTTTGTCAATTAGAGTAGGCTTCACCAGCACTGGGATAGGTCCCCTTGTTTATTTAGCAAGCACTTTACTGCTATAGCTGTCTCCTACCCGCTTCTTGTTTTATATGATCTTTTGCATGCTATACGATCTTTGGATCCTTTTTGCACTGGTCAACTCCTTTCTTTTCCAGTGCTAGTTACCTTAGTTTTTTCTGTATACCACATTTGGGTCAATAATAAAAAAGTTTTTATTTAATTCTCAATTCACTTAAAGCTTCTAGAAAGACATTTGTTGAAATAAAGTGTCTCACTTTCATAAGCATTCGGAAACAAATCGTCTTAGTTTAGCCTATCTGACTTGTTCTTACCTTAGACTCAGAACTGATCACAAGCACCCTAAGGCTGGATTCTGGGAGATGTACAGCTCATGCGATGACATGTTGGTTTCCAGGAGAGTGTTAGAGTTCTCCAGGGAAATAGAATCAATAACAGATTCAATAGAGTACTCATCTTTCTCCTTATGTATATAAAGCATATATATACCTATCTTACGTGTATATAAAGAGAGTAAACAGATTCTGGTGAGAGTGAGAGAAGCCATCAGACTATTGCAAGTTTTATCCCAAGCGAGAGGGTAGAGAAAAGACTGAAGCATCTTTCATTTGCCAGATCTCTGACATTTACTCCTAGGTTTTTTTCTAATCATTTAAAAAGTCCTTTTATTCTTGAACTTACTTCTTGGGGGGCCTAACAGAGTCCCATCCTCTGGCTTCATGTTTCTTTTTTAAAAGACTTTTTAATAATTGATTCTTTGTGGTTGATATTGTATATTTTCCAAGCCCCCTTTCCAGGCTGCTATTTCTTTGGGGAGTGTTGCTGAACCTATTTGTTTGATTATTGGGTTAATTAATTTTGCGGTTTCACAGTGACCCAGTCAATACTTTTTCTAGGACATCATTTTGCCTTCCAAGTTAGGTTGAATTGGGATATAGAATATAACACACACAATATCTAAGCCCAATTAGTGTTGTCCTTATTTGCATGTATTTAAGGTTTATCTCTTGGCTTAGGGTAGGAATCTCATACCTGAAAAGCATAAACAAACAAACAAAAACAATAACACCACCACCACCACTTCGGTTCTTCCTTTCTCAACAGCCATTCATTCCCTGTAGCTCTTCACTTAGGGGTAGAACCTTGTGAATTTTTTCGCTGTCCATGTTGGCATGTCCATTTGTGTGGTTTGTAGGTCTTGTGCAGGCTGACATTTTCTTCTGAGTTCATGATCGAAACATCCCTGTACTGTCTACAAAAAATTATCGCATAGTCATCTTGATCCTCTGACTTAAGTCTTTCTGTCCCCTCTCCCACAATGTTCTCTGAGCCCTAGGTACAAGGGCTGTGTTATATATGTCCAATTTAAAATCGCCCACACCGTGGTCATTATCTGAATTTTGTCAAGTTGTAGAGTGTTCTAATGGCCTCCCCTTGTTAGGAAGAGAAGCTTTGTATGAGATGTGAGAGCTGCAGTATCCATGGATGTACAAAATGGGTGTTTACAAAGCAGTTGGAAACTATATTACTTTAAAAAGATGGTAGTGATGAAATCTCCTCTGGGGCCTAGGTTCTTTGCTAGATTTATACATGTGAATTCTCTCCAATAGAGTGAGTTTTAGATTAAGTTAGATAGCCATTGGCTACTCTCAAGATACAAGTGCCTGTATCACTCCACTGAGGACATAGTGTTGGTCATATTTTTATTGTGATTCTCAAGCTTTATAGCTGGGTGGGAGTACCGATTTCTTTTCTCATTTGGAATCATGCATAGATAGCATCTTTTGATGTTGTGAGAGATAGCCATCAGGAAGGAGGCTTCCATGTCAGTACCAGCTTGATTTATTCGAGTCCTATGACAAAGTGTGTGGTTTCTTCAGCAATAGGTCCTTACTTTCATGTCTGGCAGACAGCTAAGCATAATAGCAACAGTTTATAATATTTTGGCAGTCTCTTTGATCCCCCGACTAGGAACTCATGTTGGGGTAAATAAAACAATATTTGTAAAAATATTTGCTTTATCCTATAGTCTGTAGCTTGCCTACTGCTGGCATTGAGAAAGTCAGAGTTTAGAAAGAGGGTCTTTTTTTTAAAAAATTATTTATTTATTTATTATGTATACAACATTCCTTCCATGTATGCCCACACGCCAGAAGAGGGCACCAGATCTCATTATAGATGGCTATGAGCCACCATGTGGTTGCTGGGACTTGAACTCAGGACCTCTGGAAGAGCAGCCAGTGCTCTTAACCACTGAGCCATCTCTCCAGCCCCGAAAGAGGGTCTTTTAAAAATATTACTATTTCAGTAAGGGGATTGAATGTAGTGCCTTGAAAAGGCCCGGTAAGTGATTTATCACTGAACTCTATCTTCTGTCTCAAAATCGTTTATTTATTTTAGCTCTGGAGGCTGAACTAGAGCTTCATGTATCTAGATGAGACCTTTGAACCTCCAACCCTTTATGAGGAGGTACTTTTGAAGAAAGTTCCTCAGTCTACCAAAGGAATCTAGTCACAGAAATAGTTCAGACAGCCTTCTGAGAGGGCTTGGTGCATATCACCCTAAATTTACAAGGCATCTTGTGATTGAAACTAGAAATCAGCTGCAACATTTTTCAATGGTGAAATAAACATGTGTGCTTGCTGTGTACCCAAGGTGGGTCATGAGGGAGAGAGTGCTTGACCCATTTACTGATATTGAGCTCAAAAGAATCAGCCGTGAAGGTAAAACTTCAGCAAGGGTGATTCTATGCAGAATGCACTGAAACCTGACTCAGAAAAAAACCATGACCAGATACCCTAACTTCTATACTGAGACTGTGTTTGCTTAGAGGGATTATTTTTAGAAATCATTAAAATATCTTCACCGATAATACTCTTAAGATATCATCATCTGTCAGAAATGAAATAAATTAAGTATGGAAAAATCTATAATCTCACATAAATGTGGAACCCAAGAAACTGAACTCATAGGAGCAAAGGCACTAGATTACTAGGAAAGTATTGAAAATGAAGTGATACTAGTAAAGGGTATGAGGCTCAAGGTAGACAAGAGGCTCTGTTGTATAGTATGATGATTATACTTAACAACAAAGCAGCACATTATTGAAAATTCTAGGCTGGACATGATGGCATACCCCTTTAGTCCTAGAACTTGGAAGGCAGAGGCAGGTCAATCTCTGTGAGTTTGAGGCCAGCCTGGTTTACTTAGTGAGTTCCAGGACCAGCAGGGCTACATAAAGAGACCCTGATTCAAAACAAAAACAAAACAAGCAAATACACACGCACACGCATGCACACACACACACACACACACACACACACACACACACACACAGAATTGCTAGGAGAATTTCAGATATTTTCTTATGAGAAGATGTAAGTTTGTGAATCAATAGATATATTCTTCAACTTAATTTAGTTTAATCATTTTGTAATGCATGCATATTTCAAACATCACATTGGTTACCATAACTAGGTATTTGTCAAGTAAAAGTAGAGAGTTAACTGATAAATTATGAAGATGAATTTTATGTAGGAAGCAGGAGGGAATCTCCCTCCAGCAGGATTCTAGTGAGACTATTATGATCAAAACAAATTATATATTTTGGCTTCATTTTATTTTGTGGATATTTTAGAGTAATTTCTTGACAACATGGTTATACAGACGGAAGAGTAAAAATGATTCTATGTACCCATTGCACAGAAATAGCCTGAAGTTCAGTCTTATTTTTCTTCGACTACTCCCATTCCCACTACAAAAAATTACTGAATTATATCTATAAACAAATTAAAGAAAAAAGATGATACTAAAACCACATTTCTAGATAAAGAAACTCAAGATCTTAAACAGTTTTAATGTCATAAGCAAGAAGGCCTCCAATGGAAAACCCTAGATAAAAAGACACCTTTTCTATGCTCCTCCCACTTCTAAGTTGACCTAAGTGAGCAGGTGAAATTGGTATTGTGATTTTTTCATCGATTCCATACTCTATGTATAAACTGTTGTTTTCAGCTCGTCCCTGTAAACGATCCAAAAGATCCTGGACTTTTTTCTCTTCCCATACTTTTCCACTATGCCACCAAGAATTAATATCAGATACTTTTTCGAAATTTTCATCAATTTTCCCTTTGTGGATAAGTCTGTTCCTATTGCTGCCTTTCCCGAGAAAGAAATATGCAATTGGTTGCTTTGTGCGATACATGCGTTTATATTGCCCCCTGAAAGAATTTTCCAGTGCCCAAGCATACTTTTCCATTTGTTTAGAATCTTGATCTAGGTGTTGAGTTTCTGGCCAAAATAAAAGAGAAGCTAGGAAATAAGGTTCTGAAAACTGGTAAGTCAGTCCAATTGATTGCAGGATCTCTCGAAGCTGCTCTTTCAGTCTTTTAATTGGTTTCACTAATTTGGAGGTAGGATTAATACAAGAGAGGATGATGTTGGCCAAGATGAAATTTTGCTTTTCCTTTTGCTGGGTTTTGATAACACCTTGCTCAAGAAGGGAAGTGTATTTGTTCACTATGTCTTCCATGGAACCCACAGCATCTTTTGGATTTTTGATAAGATATTCTAAGAGTCCAGAAAACTTGTCTGCTTTTAATGCTTCTAGGCTTCTCCGAGTCTTTTCTACTTGAAGTGGTAGACTGAGCTTTGATTTAAAGTTTTGATTTTGTGATTCTTCCAAGGGGCCAAATATTTCTACATACCTCTTAAAGTACAAACCTACCTTTCTCCGACTTTTAGCCTCTTCATATTGCTTTATATTGTTTCTGGGTTTTAGAAGGACAAAGTAATCATCAAAAAAGTCAAAGGATCTCTTCAAAGAAGACTGCAGGTTAGTTAGATAAGGAACAAAATTTTTGAGTGCTGACTTAAATTCATTTAGATCCCCCCGGAGATCACAATTTCCTGATATAAAGTTGATCATATCTCGTTTAGATAGTTCATTTTTGTTGTCAAAGAAAGGAATGAGTTGGAGGATCTGTATAGTGTAGAGTCCCACTTCTATCTCCCCTTGATAACCAGCTATGTTGTAAGTATCATACCTCCTTTTAGACTTCTGATACATCCTTTCTTTCCCTTCATATTCTCTATCTTCAGTTTGGCGTTGAGAATCTTTGAAAGCATTGGATGCATGCACAGCTAAATCTAATAGGTCAGTTAGATCATCAACCGAGATAGTCCCATTTCTTACATTGTCAACTATCCACCATCTTACTTTGCTTTTGTAGACTTGACCTAGTGTATCTGAGATGTACGAATTATCAGGCTGTATCTTTCTTGCTCGTTTTGCCCAAAAGAGAGCATTTGTAAAGTCCTTCTCTTTAAGATAGAAATGTCTTGCTAAGGCTTGGCAAATGAATGCATTGGGGTTGAACCTACGGTTAGCTTCAAGTAATACATCTTTAACTGCATCATTTCCTTCTTCTTTATGTAATGCTTCAATGAATGGGGAAAACAAGTTTCTTGTCTCACCTTCATGCTCATCACGCTGTCGTGTGAGCAAAAGTGTTTGCATGTCTTGGAAAAACTTGTCTTTTCCTATACCTGTGTCATAGAACAAATTTTCTGTGAGCATATCCATCGCAATTTTACTTTTGTTCAAGTTGTAGCTTCTCTTCAATTCTTCCAGTGAGGCAGTGGCAATCTCATGGTGAATGATGCGCACTCCATAGTAGCTCCCGCATTCTATCACCTCTGATTTGATTAGAATTGTAGAGTAGGTACCCATCTTGTCTTCAAACTTTTCTGTCCCCCAGAAAGCCTTCTTGTTTGAGATTCCTAGGAAATGCTCACACTGTGAGAGGGAAATGGCAGTATCAGGTACATATGTGTTAAGAAGAGCCAGGAAAGCAAAGAGCTTTGCTTCCTTGGTGGTGACATTTTGCCCTTTCAGAATGTTCCTGACCACATTTTCTATATACTCTCTGTTAAAGCTTGTTTTCACGATCATAAAAGAATAAAAATCTTCAAATTTTTCATGCTGTTCTTTGATTTCTTTCAATTTAAGCTCAAATGCTCTCTGCTCTTTGTCAGACAGTTGGTGTACTAGAGCAACACTGTCTGGGGTCTTTGCACTTTTCTCAGGATTTTGTGACCTTGTACAATTTATAATGATCACCAGAGGCTTCTCATATCGAATATGTTTGTTAGCAACAGCAGTTTGAATGGAGGCCTGAAGAAGGTAGACGTTGTCTTGTTCCTCAAAATCATCAACGAGGAGCAGCACAGGTAAGTACTCCTGATGGCTTGTTGCTCCATAGGTGATTAAATTAGTCACCTGTTCTCCAATTTCTGAGAAATCTTCTGTCTTATTTTTCAGCACGGCACATCTGAATTTCTTTCTTAGCTCCCAGAGAATATGCATGGCCAAAGTGGTTCCTCCACAGCCTGGATGATGATAGAGATGAATAATTTTTGCACAAACTGGTTGAGAAGAATCTACCCATTCTTGAATTTTTTTTTCAAGTTTTGCATATTTATCCCTTTTCACAAATGATGAAGAATAATTTTCAGAAGAGAAGTAGAAGTTCCACCAGGATACTTTACCACCCCTGTAGAAGTCTTCCTCTTTGGATGTCTTGAATTCAAGTAATTTCTTTTTGTCTTTTTCCAAGAGTGTACCTTCACATTCATTCTCACAGAGAATTTCCAAGGCAGTCATGACTTCTTCTTCCTTTTTCAGAAGGACAGTAGAAGAACCAGCAGATGGCAAGAATCGCGTTGAAGACTGAGTTAAAGATTTTAACTTAAGAATAGTGCCATTTATCTCTGCAATATTTAAAGTAGAAATGCTTTGGCTTGATATTTCATCTTGCTGTCCTGATAGTCTTGCTTCAAGAAGGTCTTTCCATACCTGATATATGTCTGGGTGTACACAAATACACAGTATATTTTCCATTCCTTTAAGATCTTGATAGAAAGCACAGAAAGTCTCAATAAGAGGGTCTCTTGGGTCATCCACAGGGGACAGTAATAAAAATATTACCAAGAATCTCCCTTTTGGCATTATGTCGTCATGTGTAAGAAATGAAATCAACTTTCTGACCTCAGAAGCTCTTTCTCTTTGCCAAGAAATTGGATCTAAGGGTTTGTATTTTTCACTTTCAAGGTCTAACCTGCCATTGCAGAAAATCCAGCTGGGTTGCTGGTAAAGATTCAGACTGGAAATTCTCTCATTTAATGTATTTTTTCCTTCCGTAAATTGGCTTGGAAAGTGGAGATTTGCTACTCGGCTTCTTTTGAAAGCCTTGACTACACCTTTGCTCTCAGATTCAGGATCAAACTCCAACACAGCAAACCATTTAATTTCCTTCAGGAAGTCTAAGTGATTGTTTTGATCTGGATGGCATTTATTTGTGACAAGCATGTACCACTCATAGTATGAGTTATCTAACAGATCCTGGTTTCCTGTCAACAGGTCAATTAGCTTTTGTCCCTCGCTCTTGTTTCCATCGGGTTTTACTTTGCATTTTGCTTCTGCTTCTTTCCTAGACTCTGTCACTGCTTTTAAATCTAACTTAAAGGCTTTGAAATCAACTTTATTCCCTATGATGTCCTTACTTTTGGGCCCATCTCGCACAAAGACCGAGTACTTTGAACTTTGTTGCCATGTTTGGGTCTTAAGATGTTGCATTTTGATCTGGAAAAAGTCTTCTCTGCATTCAGAGTATTGTGGAATGACATCTACTTCAATAACAAATCTGTTGGATGGAGTACTGTTTGGCAATAAAACTTCCACAAATCTTGGCTCTCGGATACACTTCTTTGCTTGTTGGACCTGATGGACCTCAAAATACTGGTCTATCATCAGACTGAAGTGGTCAATTAGGGCGTCTTTAGTGACCGTGGTGAGTTCCACGCCAACAATTTTCCCTTGGGGCTTGTCTTTGACTCCAAAATGAATGGTGCCATTAGTGCGTGAATTCATACAAGCTGAAGCAAACCGAAAAGTCTCATTGCTAAATTTCATCTTAATGTCCACTTCTCTTGCTTTTTCTGTGTTTGTGAAGGCTTTGAATTCATGTACTGGGTCGATGAGATTAAGTGGCCCTGTTTCAGGCTGTAGGATGAAATGTAATTTGTAACGATACGGATTACTGAATTCATTGAAAGGGTATGCAACACATGTTGGTCCTGGAGGTGACTGTTCACCCTGTTGCTCTGTCTTGTCTTCCATCAGCTCATTTTCTTTTGATTTAGACCCTTTAGTCTCTGGCCACACTGCAGAGGCATCAGCCTTATCTGCATTCTCCTCACCCCTTTGGTTTTGCTTTGAAGTCTCTCTATTTTCTGTCTGTGTTTTAGGAGTTATTTTATTACCTTTTCTCCCCTTAGATGTCTGAGTAGAATGTTTTGAAGATGTTTTCTGCAAGTCTTTGAATAGCTCTTCTATTTGGATAGCTGGCCCATGGGTTAGGCCCATTTCAACAAGATTGTTTTTATTTAACCACTTCAAGACTGCTCCACTCACGTCTTGTGCCATCAAGGTTTCCCTGTGCTTTTGGTCAATCTTATGGCTTTGTAACCACAGGTTTACATCCTCTTTAGTCCAGTCATCTGTATTTTTTGGAAGGTTGAGTTTCTCTGCCATTCTGATAGCTGTATAAAGAAGAAACATGATGTTGTAGTTTATAAGTGAAAACGTGAAACATGCCATTTTTAAGTAGGTAAAATATGCATATGTCACAGCATTTGAAAAGTTCTGAGACCAGTTTATGTCAACGAGAAATACCACCAAATACAAATGCACAGCACTTTCATACGAACTGTGCACATCATTGGCAGTTCTCTTTATTTGATTTGCTGTATATATGAAGTATATGGGGATACTTCCATTCATAGATCATCCTTTATATGGTTGTCAACTATAATGTGTATTTTCTGTATTATTAAAAATGTTCAAATCTGGTATATAGAAGAAAAGTAAAATTTGAAATTAAGTGTAGAGCTAAGTATAGTTTGTTCAGCTTGGTGTGATACAGACAAATGAAACAGAACATATGAGTGTTAAGCATAGTCAGAAAAGAATAGGATAATCAAATAGTAATTAATGATTCATAATAGACATAAAATACTTAATATTTGGAGATATTAATTGGGTTTCCCATTGGTAAAATATTCTGTTATTTTGTGCTATCTACTCAGAAAACATAAATTCCAGGGTAGATTATCAAGGTAATTGACAGTTAGTTGTAGTCAGATGTAATTACTTGTCTACATCTTTCTGGTTAGAGCAATTATATGCCATTGACTGAGAACCTTTTCTATTGTTCAATCCCATTGGATAGACCCAAAATATAAACACAGAAAGAGAGGTAGATTTCAACATTTCGGACAAGATGAGATTGGGTGCATTTAGGTTCCACACTTTAATTAGCAAAAGGATGTTATTAGATGGCCATAATTTGTGCATATATGGTAAAATATCTAAAGAAACATTTAAAAAGCTGTTAAATAATTCATCAAAATATTAATATAAATGTAATTATAGAAAAACTGTCCAGTAGCTGAAAAGAAGACAGATAGATAAGATGGACAAAGAAAAATAAAGAATAGAGAAAGGACAGAGGCAGGATTAAGTCCTAACATGTCAATAATCACTTTTAATATAAATGTTTATATACAGAAGTTAAAAATACAGAATTAGTAGATTGGATTAAAAACATGGCTATACTGAATCCTGTTTATATGACACCCAGTTGAAATATGATATGAGCAATTAAAAGTAAAAGTGTATATATAGATCTATATCATTCAAATATTATTCAATCAAACACAGAAGTAGTTATATCAACAAACAAAACATGCAAAAAACATGATAACAGAATAAAGAAAATAATCAGGGACAAGGATATTATATGTTGATAAAAGGTTACCCAACAAGATGTCACATAAATGCTAAAGGTATTTGCACCAGACAAAATTGTTGCAAAATGTGTGATGTAAACACTGTTGGGATTTTACAATTTTAAGCAAATATACATATATAACTAGAAGCTTCAATATCTTTCTTTGCCTTAATAGTTGATACAATAGTTAAACAGCAATAGAAAACATATAGAAAAATTTAACATTACCATCAATCAATAGGCTGTAAACTGCTTTTATATAATAATCTAAGAACCACAAAATACCATTTTTGGTAGTCAAGATTTTCCATTTCCTAAACTATAAGACAAACTTCAACAAATTTAAAATAATTGAAATCATATAGAATGTTTTCCAATCACAATATAATCCTTAAGATTTTTCGGGGCTGGAGAGGTGGCTCAGTGGTTAAGAGCACTGATTGCTCTTCCAGAGGACCCGGGTTCAATTCCCAGCATCCACATGGCAGCTCACAACTGTCCGAAGATCCAGTTGCAGGGGATCTGACACCTTTACACCAATGCACATAAAATAAAGTTAAATAAACCATAAAAATATTTTAAAAAGATTTTAATGCATTTATTTAGTGCCTTTGGGTGTATATTTTATGTGTGTACACCTGATTGTCAACTGATGGATTTTAGAAACACTATAGAAACAAATCTTTGGGCATTGTGGTGGTTTGAATAAGTGCATATATTTGAATGCTTAGGGAATGGGACTATTTGAAAGGATTAGGAAGTGTGACCTTGCTGGAGGAAGAGTATCACTGAGGGTAGGCTTTGAGATTTTTAAAAGCTCAAGCTAAGCCCAGTGCAATGGCTATTATTGGTTGTCAACTTAACTACATCTTGAATAAACTACAATCAAGTAATAGGTTGTAATCTTAAAAGTAACTACAATGAAATAATGAATGACTGCACAATCAAGTACACCTGTGAGAGGGTTTTTTTTTCTTGCTTGGTTTGAGGTGGGTGAACCCACTTTTAGTTCAGACCTTTGAGGTAGGAAGACACATACCTTTGATATGGATCATGAGACAGGATGACACCCTTAATCTGGACTATGACTTCTGCTGGAAGTCTATATAAGGGCATAAAAGAAGTAAGCTTGCATTTTTTGCCAGCTTGCCCTCATTTTGCCAGCACATTCTTTCCTTCACTGCTATATTAGTGTCTACTTCTTTAGGATTACAGCCTATACTAGAAGACTAGCTGAGACATCCTGTGTCTTGTGGACTGAGCAACTCCTGGATTCTTAGACTTTCCATTCAGCTGGACTGTAAGTCATTCCAATAAATTCCATATCCATACATATATGCATGCATACACATATACACACATATATACACAACACACACACACAGAGTCATTCTATAAGCTCTAGAGAGTTCTGACTACTACACCCAGTGATTTTCTCTTCCTGCTGCCTGAGGACTTGATAACTCTTAGCTCCTTCTCCAGCACCACGTCTGCCTATATGTCACTGTGCTTCCTGCTGTGCTGATAAAGGACTAAACATCAGAAACTGTGAGCCAGCCCTAACTAAATGCTCTCCTTTATAAGCGTTTTCAGGATCATGGTTTCTTTTTAAAGCAATAGAATATTGCCTAAGACAGGCACTTCTGTGAGAGATTATCTAGATTGGGTTACCTGAGATAGGAAAATTCAACTTAAACATGAGTGGTGCTGTTCCAAGGGCTGGGATCCAGGACTGAATAAGGAGAAAGCAAGGTGAGAACAAGTGTAGGTGGGATTTTATCTGGACCACTGGTCCCCTAATAACCACTCAGAGGCTTATTATTACTTATAAATGCTCAACTAATAGCTTAGGCTTGTTGCTAACTAGCACTTACATCTTAAATTAACCCATATTTCTAATCAATGCTCTACCATGTGGTGATACCTTTTTTCAACCTGGCATGTTCCTCTCCTGCTTTCTCTGCATGCGACTCATGACTCTGCCCTTTTCATCCCCAGTCTCTCTTTTTGTCCACAAGTCCCGCTTAACCTCTACTTGCCTGGCTATTGGCCACTTAGCCCTTTATTCAACTAATCAGAAGGCACCTTGGCAAAGACACATCTTCACAGGGTACAAAAAGATTATTCCATAACACACAAAGGTTCATTACTCTCTGCTGTTGCAAAGGGAGGGGGCCGCTTGTTTGTCCTGGTCAACTGGCTAGCTTACACCAAAATAAAAACACAGAAACTGTATTAATTAAAACACTGCTTGGCCATTAGCTCTAACTTCTCATTGGCTAACTCTTACATATCAGTTTAACCCATCTCCATTAATCTGTGTATTGCCACGTGGCTGTGGCTTACTGGAGATTCTAACCAGCATCCATCTCAGGCAGAGGATCCATGGCTTCTCTTACTCTGCCCTTCTTCCCAGCATTCAGTTCTATCTTCTCCGCCTACCTAAGTTCTGCCCTATCAGGTCCAAAGCAGTTTCTTTATTCATTAACCAATAAAAGCAACACATGAACAGAAAAACCTCCTACACCACTCTGCTTCTTGACTGGGAACCCATAATGGAAGGAGACAACCAATTCCAAAAAGTTGTTTTCTGACCTCTACATGCCTTGTGTAACATGTTTGCACACATGCACGCACATGCATGCACACACACACACACACACACACACACACTTATTCCATATTTAATTTTTTATTTTCCATTTGGTTTCTCATGCTATCTTTGGTTGTTTATTTTACAGTTTCATGTATGTACCTCCCACTTCCTTACCACTCTGTCCATTCTCCCTCCTCCCCAGAAATCTTTTTCTCATGTTCATGTCTATCCTTTTTGTTTTGAAGCCCCCAAGATTAATCAGGGACATTGATGCACATAATTTTTCAAAAAAGGTTGAAAACAATTTTTAGAAAAATTTCAATAGTTTTATGAGTAGACAGTATTCTTTGTATTATTATAAATTTATATGGAAAAATCAAAGGATACAGTAGGATAGGTTAAAGAATAAAGTGGGGGAAATCTTCCAAGACATTTTGACAACTACAATTATTTAAGGTCTGTGCTATTAGTGAAGAGACAA
The DNA here is from genome assembly GCA_004026605.1 of Ondatra zibethicus. Lineage (NCBI taxonomy): Eukaryota > Metazoa > Chordata > Mammalia > Rodentia > Cricetidae > Ondatra > Ondatra zibethicus. The sequence goes on along the minus strand of PVIU01026290.1, from coordinate 7,188 downwards.
ATATATCACTATATTAAGTTCCCAGAAATAGACTCATGCAAATATACCCAAATGATACTTGAGACAGATTCAAAGTTGATTCTGAGGCAGAGTCTAGGACAGTTGTCTCAACAAATGGATGCTAGCATAATGGGAAATCCATCTTATACACAAAGTGAATTTGGAATGGGTTATAGTTTTACATATATAATACAAAACAATATTATGAAAATGTATACAAGAAAATCTTCATTATCTAGAAATAGTAAAAATGCCTGTCCTGCCACAAAAAGCATTATTAATAATGAAAAAGCTAATCAGTTTAACTTAATCAAAATTAAAGACAACATAAATATAATCAGAAAACAAGCTGTAGAGAGAAATATTTGTATTCAAACCACATGAAGGACTCATATCTATACTAAACACTTAAAACTCATAAGTGAAAATATACAAATAGAAAACTAAGAAACAGAGAGAAAGAGATATTACTGCTGAAAACATAAATGGGAAACACACATGTTGGAAAATGTTAAACATGAGCCATCAGGAAAATGTAAATTAAAACCACAAAGCGATGTTAATACGCATTCATTTGACTAAAGCAAAAAGTAGTGACAGTAGCCACTCCAGGGAGTGATGACAGGCTAGAAATTTCCTGTATGACTCCATGAATAAGAAGAGTCAGCGTAGTGAAGGATAAGCCATGTTTTGAGGAAAGAAAGAACATTGGGAATCAAGAAAGAGGTGGTAGAACACCAAAAGAGCATGAAAAAGCACAAAGGTGATGTATTGCAAGGAGGAAAGAGACAATACCCCCATCCCTCTAACCCATAGTTGGGAATAGATGGGGACTGTAGGGGGCAAGAGAAAGCAGAAACTCCAAACACAAGGCAAGCCCTGCAGTCCTGGTAACAACACACTGGCAATCTTGGCTTTAGGAAGAACTCCAGTTCTCCCAAGGCTTAATCCTGTGTACTCTGGCAATGACTCCCCTGTGTGGCAGGCCAGCTAGTATTGGACAGAACTAAGGTAAACACAGGCAACACTTGCTCCACCAAAGCAGAAAGAAGCAGTGGCTGAGAACGTAATACCTTCTATTTCATTTTACTGCTTATTTGACTTAATATCTTTTTAATTTAAAGTTTTAATTTTCTAGTTTATAGGCATATCTCTCTTTAACCTTTAAGATTCTTTTTGATTCAGTTGATATGTTTTGGCTTTTATGTATTGGAAAAGGCTCTTATATCTGCCTTTCTTTTCTTCAAGCCAAATATACAATGTTTTCTCTACTGTGTTTTATACCCTAGCCTATTTGTCTCCCTTCTCATTGTTACTATCTCCATTATTACCTCTTCTCATTCCTTACTTCACTACTTAAATATCAATTCCCTCCTTGCAAAAAAACAAAAAGAAAAGCAAAAAACAACTCCTCCTCCCAAACTCTCTATAAGCTGCATATTCCACAACCAAACCAATACCCTAGTGCTTCTGTTCCCAAACTTTATAAAGGACGCAAGTAAGATTTCAGGGTCTTGCTTACCAGCTAACAGTGGGACTTCTGTCACACCATCACACTGCCACTGTTACAACTACTGTGTGTTAGTTATTAATACTCAGACTGATTGGATTAAAAAATAAGAGCCTTCTATCTTTTGTTTTCCAGAAATTAACATTAGTAAGTGTGGTAGTTTGAATGTGATTGCCCCCACAAGCTCATAGATAGTGGCACTATTAGGAGGTGTGACTTTGTTGGAGGAAGTGTCACCGTAGAGGAGGTCTTTGAGGTCTCATATATGTCCAAGCCATACCCAACTTCCTGTTGCCATCAGATCAAGATGTAGAATTCTCAGCTCCTCACCATGTCTGCATGCACACTAAAATGAACTGGGGTCGTGATAATGGACTGAACCTCTGAACCATAATCCATCCAATTAAATGTTTTCCTTTATAAGAGTTGCTTAGGTCATGGTGTCTCTTAACAGCAATAGAAACTCTAACTATAAAAATAAGAAAGACATCTAAAAACGAGAGCCAAGGGTTAGAAATTCATCTTCCAAGCAAATGGAAGTTGCAGTAGACCAGTAAATCGACACAGGGATTTTTCACATCTGTTAAATATTTCAAATCCAAACTAACCAGGAGAGATAAAAAGAGTTTTATAGCAAACCATCCACTGCAGCCCCCTTCCTCTCTGTCCCCATTCCCAGTAATCATGCAGATCTCCTACAGCCTTCCTCTATTGCTTCAGCCCTATGTCCCAGCCACCACCCACAGGCACTCCCTGGAAACCCCCTGGCCATGGTGGCCAGGGAATCAGGTAGGTGATTGTTACTCTCCCTCTTCTTCTTCAGTTGAAATTCTCCAGTCTTAACCTCATCTTTGTAGCAGACAACTTGTGGCCTCTCCTTTCTCTGCCCCCGTTTCCAAAGTCTGCGTAGATCTTAGTGGCTTACCCGGCTTTCCTCCCTCTGTGCCCCCCAGCCCCGCCCCTAACTCAGCACATCCCTTAGTGTTAGCTCCCAATGCCGACAAACAAGTTTTACCCAGGACCCGACTGGCCACATCTGGATTTCAGAAATATACCCTACCAGGCAAACCATACTCTCCTAAGAATCTGAGAGAACAATGGAAAACCAAGAATGAAACCCTCTCAACAAAGACAAGACCAGCTATCAGCGGCTAGAATTACAATGATCCCAAATTCAGATGTCTTGACACCAGCATAAAAACACAATCAATAATAGCTGGGACAACATATCTCCACTAGAGCCCATCAACCCTGTTACAGGAGGCCTTGAGAAAGGAAACATAGCTGATGCACAAGAAAGGACGTCTATGAATATGCTTAAGCTCCTTAAGGAAGAGATGGAAAATCCCTTAAAGAAATCCATGAAAACACAAGCAGTGGAATGAAAACAATGTGAAAATGGAATCATTAAAGAAAACCCAAACTAAGGTCAAACTGGAAATGAAAAATTTAGGAATTCATGCAGACAGCTCAAAGGCAAGTTTCACCAATCGAATACTAAAAATGGAAGAGAGACTCTCAAGCACAGAAGACAAGATAGAAGAAATCAATACCTTAGTCAAAGGGAATATTAAATACAAAAAAATAAAAAAATCCAGGCACAAAACATCTGGGAAATCTGGTACACTTTGACAAGACCAAAACTATGAATAATAAGAATAGAGGAAGGAAAAGAAACCCAGAAAAAAAAGGAACAGAAAATATTTTCAACAAAAAACATAGAAAAAAATTTCCCTAACCTAAAGAAAGAGTTATCTATCGAAGTATAAGAAGCATACAGAACACCAAGTAGACTGGATCAGAAAAGAAATTCCCCATGACATAAAATAATCAAAACAGTAAGTGTACAGAACAAAGGAAGAATGTTAAAGCTTCAAGGGAAAACATCAAGCAGCATATGAGGATGGACCTTCTCAGCACAACAGTCCAGTTCTCAATGGAGACTGTAAAAGCTGGAAGGCTTTAGAGACCACAGATGCCAGCCCAGACTACTATACCAGCAAAGCATTCAATAACAATAGATGGAGGAAGACATTCCAATACAAAACTAAATATAAGCAGCATCTATCTACAAATCCAATTCTACAGAAGGTGCTGGAAGGTGATTAACCTGAAGAGGTTGACCACACCCTAGAAAACCCAAGAAATAATCATCTCAGACCAGCAAATTAAAAAAGGGAGGGCAGATCCCACACCCGAACAACAAAATAGTGGTGATTTAGTTGGTGTTATAATTGATGTGATGAAACACCATGTCTAAAACAACTTGGGGAGGAAGAATTTTTTTGAGTTATATTTCCCCATCACTGTTCAGCAATGAAGGAAGTCAGAACAGGAACTAATATAAAGCAGGAACCCAGAGGCAAAACTGATCCATAGGCCATAGAGGAGTGTTGCTTACTAGCTTGCTTCTCATAACTTGCTCAGCCTGTTTGTTTATAGGACCTAGAACCACCAACCTAGGGTGGCACCATCTATAATGGACTGGACTCTCCATCATCAATCATTAATTAAGAAAATGCCCTGTAGGTTTACCTAGAACCTCATCTTATGGAAGCATTTTCTCAATCAAGGCTCCTTCATCTATGATGATTCCAGTTTGTGTCAAATTGATGTAGAACTAGCCAGCACAAAGGGAAACCAGCAAATACTATTCATAGATGACTCAATATCAATGGTCTCAATTTTCCAATAAAAAGGATACAGACTCACATAGCAGATAGAAAAACTGGATTCATTCTTCTTCTGTGTCTAGGAAATATACTTTAACATCAAGGATAAAACATTACTTCAGAGTAGAAAAATGTAAAAAGATATTCCAAACAAATAGACCCAAGGATTAAGCTGGTGTAACCATTTAAGGTCTGAAGAAAATAAACTTCAAACCACAACTATTCAGTAGCGATAGGGAAGAGCACTACATACTCATCAAAGAAAAAACATCTACCAAAAGGACATTGTATCTATATATCTATATATCAAAAACAAGGGCACCAAAGTTTATAAAAGAAACACCACAAAACTAAGATCACATATTGGTTCTCACACTGAAAGTGGGTGAATTCAGTACCCAAATTTCACCGAGACAAAAACTAAACAGAGAAAAGTTGGAAATAACTAACATCTTAAACCAAATAAACACGATAGATATTTACAGAACATTTAACACAAACAAAAACGGCACACCTTCTCTGAAACACCTCGTGGAACTTTCTCCAAAACTGACTGCAGACTCAGACACAAAGCAAGTTTCAACAGATACAAAAAAACTTAAATAAAAGCCCTACATCCTATCTGAACACCATAGATTAAAGCTGGATATCAACAACAGAAAGCTTACAAGTGCATGGAAACTGAACAACTCTCTACTGAATGAAAAATGGGTCAAGACAGAAATTTTAAAAAAATTAAAAAGTTTTTAGAATTAAATGAAAACATGACATACTCAAAGTTACGGAAACAACAAAGGCAGCTATAAGAAGCAAGTTCATAACACTAAGTGCTTACATAAAATTTGGAAGATCTCATTTCAGCATTTAATAGCACGTGCGAAAGCTCTAGAACAGAAAGAAGAAATCACCCAAAAGGAGTAAATGGCAAGAAATAGTTAAACTCAGTGATGAAATCAGTAAAATAGAAACAAGTAAACAAATGATAAACAATCAATGAAACACAAAATCAATATTTTGAGAAAATCAATAATATTGACAAACCCTTATCCAAATTAACTAAATGGCAGAGAGGGAATATACTAATTAACAAAATTTAGGGACAAAAGAAAGACATAATTACAGATATGGAATTCAGATAATCTTATGAACATACTTTAAAAACCTGTTCTCTACCAAACTGAAAATATCTAAAAGAAATGGATAATTTTCTTGATATATATCAAATACCAGAGTTAAACAAAATAAAACAAGTGATTTAAGCAGACCTATAAGCCCTAATGAAATAGAAGCAGTAATTAAATCTCCCAGCCAAAACAACTCCAGGGCCAGATGGTTAATAAGGCAGGATTCTGCAGACTTTCAAAGAAGAATTAACACCAACCTCCTTAAATTATTTCTCAGAATAGAAACAAGGAACATTTCCCAATTCTTTATACAAGTCCACAGTTACCCTGATACCTACATCACATAAAGAAAGAGAATTGCAGACTGATTTCCATTATGAACACAGGTGCAAACATTCTCTGTAAAAGAGTTGCAAACAAAATCCAGGCACACAAAATAGATTATCAACCATGAACAAGCTGGCATCAATTGCTCTCAAATATTAAGATATTAAGATCCAGGGATGTCTTAATGTATATAAATAGAAAAATGACACCCACCATATAAACATATTGAAAGACAAAAAAAAACCCGATTATTTCAGATGTAGAAAAGACCATTGACAAAATCCAACACCACTTTCATGATAAAAGTAGGGGAGAGGCTAGGGCTATGAGGGACATATTTCAAAATAATAGAGGCTGTGGTGGTTTGAATAAGAATGGCCCCCATAAGCTAATATATTTGAATGCTTTGTAACCAGTGCTATTTGAGAAAGATTAGAAAGATTAGGAGCTGTAGGCTTGTTGGAGGGACAGTGTTAATGGGAGTGGGCTTTCTTAATGGGAATGGGTTTCCAGAGCTCATGCCAAGCACAGTGTCTCTATCTTGGCCTTCATATCACAATATAGCTCTCATGCACTGTTCCCTGCCATGATGATAAAGGTAGTCCTTTATCTCTACAACTGTAAGCAATGATAGGGAACTATCACAGAACAAAATTATGTCACTTGCAAAAGAAAGATAGAACTGGAGATGGTCAAGTTAAACAAAGTTAGGTCAGAAATATGGAGGAAAGGCACAGTGGGGAACACCTGCCTACCTCATGTCAGCAGAGAGGGAGAGGGAATCAGAGAGGAAGAGTCTGGTAGATTAAACAAACTCTTCATGGCTCCTCTAACACTCTTCATGTAACTAGGTCACTTCCTTTAGTTTCTATGACTTTCCAATATAGCTATCAAACCACAAATCTATCCATGGATTAATTCATGTATTCTGTCAGAGTCTGGATGATGTGCACCCTTTTTAAGATGCAGTATTTCTGTACATTGCAAGGACCAAGTTTTCAGCACCTGAGCCTCCAAGGGATATTTTATATCCACACCAAAACACACAATAACCTTCATAAATCTCAAGAGAATTCTGCAGAAGGAAAAAAGTCAGCCACTGATGTCACAGTCTGTACACTTCAACTTACACATATTCTGGAATTGGCAAGGCCATTATACTGAACAGCAGATTAGTTGCTATTGGAGTTGAGGAAAGATGGAGTATGAGGAATGAGCACAGTTGGAAAGATGCACAGGAGAGATACCTGTGTTGCAGTGTTTGTGTTTCAAATGTACAAATGTCAATGCGGTGTTGTACCGTAGTGTTGAATGACTTTACCATTAGGGACCCTTGATAAGAGGTATATTCGCTACATGATTATTTCTTATAACTGCATTCAGATGGTGGTGATTGCAAATAAAAGTTGAATTAAAAACTATGCAAAATTAGAAAGGCATGCTTTAAAGAGAAAATATTTAAAAGTAAACAGTAATGAAAATTTTGAGTATCAAAACATGAAGGAAACAGTACCATCAATGTCTGTGAAACTTACAAGATTTCATGCTTTTATAA
>PVIU01026289.1:0-22248 GCA_004026605.1 Ondatra zibethicus | reverse complement strand
CCTGCCTCTGCCTCCGGAGTGCTGGGATTAAAGGCGTGCGCCACCACCACCCGGCAGCCATTAGCATTGTTTGTACTGGAGAGAATTGTGTAATATCTGAGATGCTCAAGTATTCTGAATTTTCTTCCTTTTATCCACAACCATCATATCATCATTCAGGGAGAATATTGTTATGATATAAATTGTTTCTCACCAATTCACATTTTAAAGCCCTTAACTATAGTGCTTCTGAACGTTGCTTTATTTGAAAATAAGGACTTTAAAGATGTAATTAAGTTAAAATGAGACCATTAGACCTATACCCAATGTGACCAGTGTCCTTAAAAGAAGCAATAAGTATGCACAGGGAGACACTGAGCATGTGCTCACACAAAAAGGACACATTTTGAACACAATGCACATTGAAGGCCCAGGCAAAAGGGGCATCCTAACTAAGGTGTAGTGATACACACGTGCAATACGAAACATTAGGAAGATGAGGCAAGAAGGAAGTTTTAGGTTAGTCTTACCTGCAAAGCAAGAGCCTGCCTAAGAAAAGAAAAAGAAAGATGTCAGGGGAGCCAAGGACAAATTCTTAAAAGAAACCAAACCCTCTAACATGAGACACAGACATCTACCCTCTAAAACTGTGGGTAGGTAAAATGTTACTGCTTCAGATATATCAGCAGCAGCATTCTGTTATGGAAGCCCTGACAACTGATACAGCTGTACAGTACTGATCTATACGCTTTGATTTAAGAAACTCTTTTCAAGCATGACCTCTGGGTTTCTGGTGACGGTCTATGTCTTCGCATGACAGCTAAGCTCTCAACCTATGAAGTTTTCTGTTCCTAGGTAACTGCAAACAAAAGCTCCTGCTAATGTGGTTCAAAGGGATGAAAGTCTATTACAGGCTAGCAGTACAATCCTTGTGGCACTGACTTTAGGGGAACAAAGGATGCAAGAATGAAAGGGTTGTGGGTTCTTCCTCTGTGGTTTCAGAGAGCTGATGAGGACAGGTAGCATGTGGCAGAGGAGTTCCTGAATGACAAATCTAAGAGGCCAAGAGGTCCCGAGAGACCATTATGTAAAGCTGTGAAGGTAAAGCCTTGGTTGTAGCAGAGGTTACAACTTTTTATTTCATAACATGTAGAGTTTGTACTAAACAGATATTGACTGCTCATAGTTCACTATACTTCACTAAAGTTTCTTTAGGAATTTTCTTCTCATTTCTTACAAAACATTCTAAAGTTATACTTTAATGAGATCCTCTGAATTTCTCTTTTGATTTCCAGCTGTGTCTCTTTTGCTACTTAGATATTATTTGGAGGAAATTTTTTTTTGTAACATGGCAACTATATTTATAATTGTATTATATATGATGCTATCTATAAACTGTTTTTTACAATTTCATCTTTTCTCATAGTAACCCATTCTATTCTTTCATGGAAACAGTATTCTCTTGAATCTTCCTGAGGATTTATTTTCTAAAAGTGACTTTGTTTTCTGCCTTTGTCCTCTGCTCAGTTTTGTGCTACTTTTCATCTTGCTCATTGCCTTCAGGCGATTGGCAATTATGCTTTTAGGTTACTCATTTTGCTTTGCTGAAGTCAATTGCCAATGACCTAAATATAAATATTATCCATACTGTTATTACGCAACACCAAGCTATCTGTTACAGAAATAAATTAAATAGAAAGGCAGTACTTTTACAATTTGTAGAGTCTGACCTGTGTAAGTACTGCTTGGTTCTTTGTTGTTTTTCTTCATGGCTTGACACTTAGCAGCTGTGGAGAGGTCCTGTTTGATATCAGCTGCAGCTGCTTTGGAGTATAGTTTTCCAAGTGTTTCCTTTCTGAACCACAAGGCTAATCTCATGTACTTTATGGTACCTACATTTTGAGGTCAGCTATTCAAACATGCTTCACAAGTTTGATGAAAAGTGTATCTCAGTATTTTTATTTGATAGTAATAAATATTGACACAACATTATTTATGATTTGGGATAATTTAAAGTCTATTTGGAATTATTTTGAAAAAAGTACAGAGGATATCGAGCACATATTATACTGCCTGCCTCTGTCTCATGAGTGCTGGAATAAAGTCCCAAAACTTTAATGATAGTCTTGGTTATATAGTTAGTTTTTGTACTATTTTTTATTCTGCTTTATTAAAAAAAATTCAACTTGACACAAGCTAGAGTCATCTTGGAAGAAGACGCTCAATTGAAGAATTGTCTCCATTAGATTGTTTGTAGGAAAGGGTGTGGGGCATTTCCTTGATTAATGGTTGATATAAGAGGGCTCATCCCTCTGTTTGTGGTGCTACCTCTGAGAACAAGGTCTTGTGTTGTATTAAAAAGCAAGCTGAGTAAGTCATGGGAAGCAAGCCAGTAAGCAATGTTCCCCCATGGCCTCTGCTTCAGTGTCTGCCTCCACGTCCCAGCTTTCAGTGCTTACATTGGCTTCCCTAATGACCGACTATGATTATAACACATAAGCCAAATAAACTCTTTGTTCCCCAAGTTGCTTTTGTTCACAATATTTTATCACAGCAACGGGAACTAAGCTAGACTAGTATTTGAAAATCTTTTATATATTATTAATTTTTTTAATGAGAGCATATTTCCTAAGCAGAAGACCCAAAACTTACAAACTATGTTGTGTAATTTATGGTTACCATGATAGTATTGGTATCTGACATTGTTAGTTTTTCATTTTTAAAAAGGGAGAGTTAATTCATTTCTGGAATAGCATACCATTTTAATATATTGAGTAGTAAAGTATTTTTTCCTTTTAAATATGGGATGGTGGATGTATTTATGAGACAGGGAACAGCCATTATTCTGTTGTAATATTGAAGATTAAATAGAGAAGACACACAAGATGTGTTCACATTCTGACTACAGATTAAATTAGTTATTGAAAAGTATGATTCTGAACTCATGTCCTTCAATTCAGTATTTCTATCTAGGTAGTTTGGTGGGAAAAGATTTATATTTTAAAGTTCTGTATTATCAGTAATTTCTAGTATAAAATAGTCAATAAATATGTATAGTTTATCTCATGACATTAATTGGATTTCTTTTTGATCAAGCAAACTTTTTGCACTGTTCACCATGGAGGTTTAGCCAATATTGGATAATATGAAGAAATCAATATTTAGAAAGTTTATATGTACCTTGCCCCAAATCACACAGCTTGTAAGTTAGAGAGTTAGTGTCTTAAACTGTTTTGTGTGATACAATGGAATATCTTGACACCATGAAAAGTGGTTTATAGTCAATAGAAATTTATTGTCTCATAGTTCTGGAAACCAAGAAGTCCCAGATCAAGGTTCCGCATCAAGCAGAATCATCAAAAAGTGCAAGGTGGCAGTGAAATAGAAGAAGGGATCCCACCTCTGCCTGGGGCACTGGGTAGGCATTTAAGCATTACTAAAAACTTGCTAAAATTTGATGCTAATGTAAATGACAAGTCCTTTAAGATCTCATTTTAACTATTCCTTCTTATGTTCATTTTCTCGTAAATAAGCAAAAAGATTGGGGGATGGGGCAATTTGACGTCACAATTGACAGCTATTAGATCTCATTTGCTACCCTAGCTAAGTAAAAAGGCTATCAGCCAGATGGCCAGTATAACCTGTATAACAACACTGCCCATTTTGAAGACTCCACAGGTTCCTTGAGCAAACTGCACAATGAGTAAAACTGCTTGCTTCAGCTCCTGAAGTTGAAGCTGCACCTACAGGTGTTTCAGTTTTTATTGATTTTTTTTATCACAAGTCCCCCATGTACTGTAGATAATTCTATATTCATTTCCAGCTAGGACCGAGGGTGCCACCTCTGGCGGTCTACCAGCATAGAAGGATAGAAGATATAAAGAACTAGAGAAAAATAACAGCAGTTCTTGGTTTCTGGTATAGCTCCAGGGGGCTGTCAGTTCTCTAGGGATAAGGGTCTCAGACCACCTGTGCCTATTATCCTTGACATTGATTATTGCTAAGGGCTCTGCCTAGATGACAATAGCTGGTGTATTCCTAGATAACTGTAGCTGACACAAGTATAGATCTACGGGTCTCACTTTGAGGCCTCCCTAAGTGCTGCAATACAGCAACACTGCAGAGTCCCACCTGCTGCCGCCCCAGACTGCCTGTTTACTCTGCTCACTTACGCCAAATGCTGTAATACCAAAGCTGCCCATGACAGACATCTGAAGAGGTTCTTGTCTACCTGTGGTTTCTGTCTTGGTAGAGACACAGGGTCTCAGACAGTTCACTAGTAACAGAAGGGCAAAGGGGCAAGACAGGAAGCGGATCTCTCACTTTGATAACAACCCTCATGTTTTCATCAGCCCTCAATGTGGATCCAGTGCACTTGACTCTGAACATGTGCTTTGGAGGAAAGGGTTTTAAAGCATGGCAGATGGAGGACAAAGTCAGGTTGGTTGGTTTGGAGCCTTCTTGGAGAAGGATGTCGCTTGTTGGTTTTCGGCCACCTGGTTAGCTTAGACCCGAAATAATCACACAAAAACTTTCTTAATTAAATCACTACTTGGCCCATCAGTTCCAACTTCTTATTGCCTAACTCTTACATCTTAGTTTAACCTATTTCTATTAATCTGTGTATCGCCACATGGTAGTGGCTTACCGGGTACAATTTCCAGTGTCTGTCTCAGTCGGAGGATCCATGGCTTCTCTCTGACTCTGCCTCCTTTCTCCCAGCATACAGCCTAGCTTTCCCCACCTAGTTCTGTTCTTCCCTGCCGTAGTCTCAAAGCAGTTCTTTATTCATTAACCAATAAAAGCAACACATAGACAGAAGGACCTCCCACACCAGAGCCTGGCATGTTTGCCACTATTTTCTTAAATCACAAGTAGCCTGACAGATTTGCCTGGTAAAAAATAAAACAAAAAATCTAAAACTCTATTGCTCTAGGGAGATTCAGCCAATTCTCATCAGTTTGATTACAGTAATGGTAAATTCTGAGTCACCAATGATGCATTGGTGTCACATTAAGCACAGAAAATAAAGCATTCCCCCTTGGTGTCACTTTACCAACTGCCATCCCAGATTTGAATTTAATTCTCTACTTTGCTCTTTATTTTTCATGGTCCCCATTTGTCTGTCGTATGAGTCTGAATTTCTGCCTGCCTGAATGCTGTCTTTTGAATCTGTCAGTACCTATGACTTTGTGTGTCCCAAATAAGGGGCATTGCCCTCTCCTTTATTGAACAGTAAAAACAAAAACCATTATATGGTGGAGGGAATGGGAGGTACTTTATATAAATCTTTAACAGAATTTTATAAGGGGTGACTCCACTTGACCTCAGCTGACCCAGATAACTGTAGTAATGAGGAATGGGCGAGCTGCATCCCACCGCCCGGCTAGCTTAACCCCCCTGAAATAACCACATGGAAATTGTATTAATTAAATTACTGCCTGGCCCATAAGTTCTAGCCTCTTATTGGCTAACTCTCACATCTTGATTCAACCTATTTCTAATAATCTGTATGTCACCATGAGGTCGTGGCTTACCGGGAAAGATTCAGCGTGTCTGACCTGGAAGCTTTGTGGCAGCTCTCTCTCTGCCTGCCTCCTTTCTCCCAGCATTCAGTTCTCTTTTCCCTGCCTATCTAAGTCCTGCCCTATCAAAAGGCCAAGGCATTTTCTTTATTCACCAATGAAAGCAACACAAATACAGAAGAACCTCCTACACCAGATAACAAGCACATGCTATCAAGTAGCCTCTGAATGGTGCTTCTAGCGATTATGGTAGATGGTCATTTTATAACGCTGCTTTCAGACTATTTCATGTTTCTAGCAAATGATTGGCATAACACACATGCAGTCACACCAAATGATTGGCATAACACACATACATTACTCTCAAGTAGAGAGTGACAGAAGATTACAACTATACATGGAAAATTCAAAGCAAGTAAGTTCGGTTGCTACATTGTTCTCTTAAAGACAGGTTAAACAAACAGGCTGAGTATCAAGTAGAAAAACAGTTTTAATTAAGCAACCTCAGAGTGTATTATTAACTCTGGTTGGCAGTGAGGTCCAGCAAAAGTTCCATTCTCTTAGAATATGAGGCATATTGTTTCCCAATGCATTGCCGTGGCAATGTATTAAATGAGTAGCCAAAGGAAAATCAGTATCAGGATACCCAAACAATCAGGAAAGGATGATAGACCATATGAGTGGTGGGTACTATATTGTGAAAAAGCCAGCTATACATCAAGGCTAAGCAGCTTTACAGTTTTCCCTTAATGGAACCACATAGAACAGTCCTGTACACCATTGCTCCTAGATACAACCTACTGAACTGACAAATGAGTAGCCTATTTGAGCAAACAGGCAAGGGAAGCAGAGAAATGGGAATAAGTTGCAGATTTACTTGATAGGCCTTGATAATATAAGGGCAGTGTTTGGTCTCAATTTACTGAGCACATGTTCACAAAGGATTACAAACAGCTGAGGTGGCCTTCAAGGCAATCCCTGTGCCAGAATTGCTGCTAAATCCAGGAGAATGACTGCTTGAATGGTCATTGTATGATTGTATTACCTGTTCTGGAAAGTTTAGAAGGATATATTGTGGTAAACTCTGGAGTCACTGAGAAGGTCAATGGGTTTTTCATTGCTATGCAGTCATATTTTTAAAGATATATTTTCTTGATTTGCCTAACTAGTATCTTAGTTTTCCCAGACTAGATTAGTTGGTATAATTACCTTTAGAAGACCATGAGAATGACTATATAGTTGTAGTTCAAGATAAATATAAGAATGTATAGAAAAAACTGTGTTTATAAATAGTTGAAAATTTCTGTAATATGGAAGTTCTCCCAGATTACACTTCTTTCTGGCTGAAGAGCTGGTACGAATTAATGACCACAAATGTTAATATTCATGGATGGAGCATTTTTCTCAGCGAAACCCACTCTAGATTGTGATTTGCTTCAGAGAAATCTTTGGAATTAACCAATTTTTGTGGGAATATTTTTAATGAAGATCAGATGCAAACAAGCAGCTGCCAGAGATCCAGTAGACTCGTTTCTAAGACTTAACTCAGGATTCTCAGCTGTTGTTTCTTTACTTTTGAGCTATGGGTCTTTGATTCCATAGCCTGAGGGTATTTAAATTCTGATACACTGAACCTAAGATTTACATAATGTGTTGTGTTGCATTAACTGTTTTTTTTTTTCTGGTTAGTTCTTCAGAATGCTAATACTTATTAATACTGCCCCATTGCTATCTGGTGAATTAAAATTATTCATCACTCTCGTGTCAAATATTGAGATAAACTAAAGTTATAGGAGGAAGTGTATTATTTGCTCAACTGTGTTTTTTCTGGGAAGCACTGATGGTGGCTTTATTGCAAGCAGAAAATCATATTGTTAGATGGAATTCCAAAATAGACTTGAACTGATGAATTTGGTCTTGAATGTTTCACATTTATTTATTTATTCATTTATTTATTTTGTTTTCTTTTAATTTTTTGGTTTCACCTTTAAAAATGTTAACTTGCTGTTTCTTATTTATGATGAATGTAAAAATTAAATGTGAATTGGAAAAATGGTATTTTTTTAAAAAATACTCATACTTTCTGCTTTTCATTTCAGTAGATGAATGCTCTAAGGACTCCCTGAAGGTATGGAAAATACCACATTGTTCTGCTACCCTTATTTTCAGAAATACGTTGAAAAATGGCAAGGCCATGGTCTTCACTTATTTTTATTTTTCTTTAATTGACAAATGAGTTAAGAAGCAATTTCTAGTTTTACACTTCATTGCCTTAAAACTAGGATTTCATGTTAATTCATGTGCTAGATAAATTCATAATAATTTAACATTTAAAGTATAAAGCTAAAAAGAGGCAGACTTTCTGATATGGGAAATCACAATTACAATTAAACTTTCATTTGAGTCAGTCATTACAGCAATATCTTTTAAAGTGTTAGTGCAAGAAATAAAATTGCCTTAGGGTTGTTCTTTCAATACTTGTAGCTTATTTGACTACTAAAAACAGGACATTGGAATGTATAATGGATATTAATCTTGTGACTTACTGAGAGCGAGCAAGTGAATGGGAGAGAGAGAATGAGAGAGAAACTGAGGTGTGTGTGTGGGAGCATCCCTTAATCCCTTATATACCCTGATCTTCACTCTCCTCATTTGTAATTTTGTAGATTAGACCACAGGCCTTTAAGAGTTTCTCATATATGGGCCCAGGTCTACTGATGAGCAAACATTTTTTACCTGATGGATTATAAAGGAATTTATAAAGACTCCCATTTTTTATACACCTAGGAAAGTTCACATTTTCTTAGTAGTCATGTAGAATGCTTTATATTGGGAAATATTCTAAAAAAATTATAAATAACACATCACACATATACACACAGAGCAAAAGATCTTTTATGCAAATGATAGTTGTGATTTGAATCTAAAATGTGCTCCTAAAGATTCAGATATTTTGACACACTGATGCACAATGATAAAGACATTAATTATAATGTGTATATCTATATCTATACACATACACATACCAATATATGTGCATACATTGTAATATGTGTGTGTGTGTGTGTGTGTCATTTACAAGGCAAGAACACTACCTATGAGCAATAGCCCAGTATTTGAATTTGTTTTTCACAGTGTTGGGTATTGAAACTTAAATTTTGTGTATATAAGACCAACACTGTATCACTGAACCACACTTTAACCCATTAGGTTATATTTTTAATGCCCCTAGTTTGGAGCATGTGTGTGCAGTGCAGGGGTGTATGTGTTGTGTGTGTGTGAGTGATTTACAAGACAAGAAAACTACCTGTGAGCTACATCCATATTATATATATATATATATATATATATATATATATATATATATATATATATATAATATGTCCCAAATTGGTATCATATATATCTTCCTCAATACTTCTCCACTTTATTTATTGAAGGGAAAGCCTCCTCAATGGCTTGGCTAGCCAGCTAGCTCCAGAGTTCCCCTATCTCTGCCTCTCGAGTAATGGGAATGTGGGCAGATATTATGCAAGTATAACTTTTATGTGGGTTTAAGGAATTTAATTCTAGTTGTCACAATTTTGGGTTAAGTGAGATGACCCACTGAGTCATCTCCTCAGTTCCCAACATCACCATTTTAAAGATAGAACATTTAGGTGCAGGGATACCAGGTAATTTGCCTAAGGACACATAACTAATAAGTGAAAGAATTTGGATTCAATAGAAGGAATCTGGCCCCAGAGTTCTTCCTTCAACCATTATTCTATGCTGTTTACTTACCAAGATGGTGATTGAAGGTCTCTGAAATTTGACATTTGTAAAGAAAATTGGTGCATGGCTTATGTTTATTAGAGACTAAAATTCAGGATTGTAAGATTCCCATATTTCATATCCACATACAATCAGCATATAGTTTACAGTAAGTGGATTTTCATCAGCATTCGATTTTCTGAGTTGCTTGGATTAGATCATGGTTCAGCATGGCTAATTTCTTGTGTTTCCATTTTTAAATCATTTTTGTATGTCTTGGTGAGTATGTCAACAGCGATGTGCTTTTCTTCTTTCTCAACTTTTGTATAATTACAATTCAGACTCCCCAACAGTAAGAAAGGTCTATTGTTCATCATAACCTCTCTCTTAGCTAGAAAAGATCATAAAGGCTTTTAATTTCTTCTTTTGGGTACTTAGTATTTTCCTTTTTATTCACTACATGGCCAGATAAAGTGGTGGAGTTCCAGGTTCACTTTGTGAGCTTTAATATATTACTCAAGTTACTTATAGACTATTTAAAGAATGCCATGCACAATAAAAGTACACAGAAGACAGAACTGTTTTTAACCTACCCTACATTTCCACTTCTTGGACACAATAGAACCTATTTGTACATTCATATTCTAACTGTAATGAAATAGAGATATTTTACTGTTTATTCTTTCACCTTTTCGAAGCATTAGGAAGATCCAGACCAAATCTATTATCTTGTGTAACAAAATTGATAGTTGCTATGAGGCTTCATGTCTTGAATTTGAAGAGATTTCAGATATAAAATGGTGTACCCAGAAAGTCTTGAATTAGAACAATTTCCATGACAACTTGTACAGTTTTCTTTAATAAAACATTTTCACAGCTCATACACAGAATTCACATTCTGTTGTTTTGCTTCAAGTATATTCATTTGTATGTGAAATAGCTTATGTGTTAATTTTGGTATCACAAAGATGTTTTTAAATATAGAAAAATGTGGCTATTACTTGACTATGAAGTAGTTTTAGCAAAGAAATTAGGTCCTTGGTCTTATCATTAACAAATATACATGTATAATTTTTCTTATAGTATGTCTATTGCCTAATCAGAAACAAATACAGATTATTTTCTTCTTAGAGGTAGGTATATATGAGGTATGCAATATAGGTATTCGAATATTAAGGACATATTATCCTTTTGAAGATAGAAAATGTTTATAAATTGGGAAACATAAATACTAGATGATCGAACAATGACACATGACTTGCAGAGGTCTTCAGAGGGCTGAGTAGTTGCTGGAGATGAGGTACTTGAGAATGACTTCAGTGAGGATATAACCTGTGAACTAAACTGGTGTGGAAAGTTCTTCCGTATATGTGTTGCTTTTATTGGTTAATGAATGAAGAAGCTGCTTTTAGCCAATGGCTTAGCGGAATATAGCCAGGCTGGAAAAGATATAGACAGAGAGTAGGCAGAGTCAAAGAGAAGCTATGTAATCTGCCAGTGAGAGATGCCAGATGCCGGATGTAACATTACCCAGTAAGCCACAGCCATGTGGTGATACACAGATTAATAGAAATGTGTTAACCAAAGATATAAGCTAGCTAGCAATATGCTTAAGTGACTGGCCAAGCAGTGATTTAAATAATATAGTTTCTGTGTGATTATTTTAAGGAGTCTGTGTGGCTGGGAAGTGAACAAGCAGCCTCCCCCAACACTAAACAGTAAGTTTTTCATAGTAGTCTTTACTAGAGCTATGGCAAGAGCCACAATAGAGTGTTCATTCATGGGGTTATCCAGAGAAACAGAACTAACTAGAGGACACACACACACAATCAATCAGTCAATCAGTCAATCCAGAGATTTATTATGAAAACTGGCTTACATGATTATAGAGGCCAACAGGTCCCACAAGCTGACATTTTACAAATTAAAGAACTGGGAAAGAAACAGTAGCTAAAATGCCCAAGAACAAAGCAAGCTGATGAGCTCAAAGTAACTTTGAGTCCACAGATTTGAGAAATGATAGTTCTAATGTCCAAGGACAAAGGAAGACAAATCTTCCAATTCAAGAAGAAAGGAAATTCACCCTTTTTCCACCTTTTTGTTCTATTCTGGCTCTCAAAGACCTGACTGATGATCCTCCATATTATTTACTCAGTCTTCAGTTCAAACCCCACTCTCTTTAGGAACTAGCCTAAAAGAGACACCCAGAGATAACATGTCAGCAGATATTTGAACAGTCCTTTGCTAGATCATGGATACATATAAAGTTTGCCATCAGAATGCTTTAGAATATTTTCAATCAGATATACTACTCTAATGCTTAAAGCCTTTGGAATTGGTCCCATTATTAGAAAGGAGAGCATCCATTCTTTTCCTTAGGTCTGGTAAGACTTTCTGTGATCTGGTCTTTACCTACTTTGCTGACATTACGTACTGCTCTTCTTGACCTTCACTTTGCTCTAGCCACATTGGTTTCTCTTTTTGAACATGTGGATACAATTCTCCCATTGGGTCTTTTTAGTTGTTGTTATCTCTATTTGGATAATTTATTCTTTGTTTTCTCACATTGATGGTTCCTTTATTAGATGGGTTTCAAGTCAAGCAGTCCTTCCCCAACTACTGGAGCTAAAGCAACCTTTCCATCCCTCTTTTTGCCTTCTTCAGAGTGTGTGGGCATCGATGCCTAAAATTATGTAATCTGTGTGTATGCATGTTTACTATCATTTCTCCTCATGAAAGTATAAATAGTAACTGTGTATTCACCGGTTCTTGGAAATTTACAGTTGAAGTAATAGAAGGCCCAGCTCAAACTGACTTACAGACAGTTATTACTGCATACTGCAGAAAATACAGGAGATTAGTGTCTAAGGAATTGGTTATGGTAGTGTTTTAGGATTACTGACTAATATTTCACTACTTTCCATCTATCCATTTGACCATCTTTAGGATCATGCTATTCCCTCATCTTGGCTGTAAAAATAGTAGTTTCACAAGGCACCACACAAAACTTGAGAGCATTCTCAATGAAGAATGAAGAAGTCTTTTTCAGAAGCTTCTCAGTAGCCTTCCCCTCACATTTCAGTGGCCAGTGCATCTGTTAATTAACTGGACACATCAAACAGTAAAGCCATGGAAACCCTTGGTCTTTTGTGACCACATGCAAAGTTGTTTCCTAAGATTGCTAAAGGGACATCCTTCTTCCCTATTAATTTCAGGAAAAATGGAGAGAACAAATATATGGGATATGAAGTAAAAAATATTCACCTTTATTACCCCAGGAGGCTGCCTTGGAAGATGTGTGTGGCCTTGGTTCTGTTTCATGAACTGAACTTTCTAGTACAAAATCCCTAAGGAAGCCAGACTTACCCACTCAGCCCCATCAGCACCAGGCCAGGATAGTTTCCCTACATTGTCAGAGCAGAGAAAGTGGACGCCAGGAGAAGGAGGTCAGATCTGATCTTCTTCATTTTATTTATCAATTAGATAAGTTACTTCACTCACAACAAAGCTTATTTCATTACTATTGAGTTATTTTTCCATTAGAATGTAGGGGTCAGTAGAGTAGGTCAACCATACTTTCCTTTTGTTCAGCCTAATTTGGCTTTGTATACCAATGGCTTAGAATTGCTTTCTCAAAAAGCTTCTTTGTTACATAAAGCCATATTTTTTAACACAAAATTGATCCATGAATGGCCCACATGTGTTTCGTTTGCATGTTGCATAAAATTGCATGTTTTTTCTTGTCCCTCCTTTCTGTTGCTAATAGTAAAGTCTCTACATGTAATGTTTGCTACCAAGATAGAATTCATTACTTTGAGCTTCTCAAGTCTAGGAATAGTACAGTTTGGAGAACTAAATAGAGGAAAAGGAAGGGAGGAACATGTAATTATATTATAATCCCAAAAATACTATCGACTTTTATGTGAGGTGATATTGTAAATATCATAATAAGTCACAACTGCCAAAGTTGTGATGTTGCAACCTGGTTAGAATGAAAAGATAGATTGCCAATACAGGGCTATACAGAGACTGTGAATTAATGTTACTATGTTCTGATATTATGAGTAGGATGAGGATAGCCTGATGGTGCTGTAAAATGATTTCATAAAGGAGTTGTGCACAGCTAAATAGTACATATGTTCAACAGATGGTCTGTGAAAACCTGGAAGGAATGACTCTCCTTTATCATTTCTGGTTAAGCCAAACTTCCTTGTAGTTGGGTAGACTATGAGTCTTAAACGTGATACTGCTTAGAAACAAGCTTCTAAGTAGCTTACATGACAGTGTTAGAAGCAATTAGCCAGCTTTGTTACCTAGGAGGCTTCTAAATTGGCATCTTCCCCAAGGCTTGGATCTAGAATTGTGTGAGAAGGTTCCTTCTTCACATCTCTACCCATGCAGAAGCTCGAAAGATAAAGTTTGCAACTTGTGTAGTGATATCACCTAAAAGATTTTTTAATTTCAGTTTGCTGGGACTACCCTTCACTTCTTCTTTCCAGTGCTGCTGTCATGTCACTCACACATAGTCCATCCAGGTCTGCACCACATCAGCTGATTCTTCATTGTTCCTGAATAGAACAGTGCTCTTTTTTAGCAATGTCTCAATTCAGACACTAAGGAGGGTAAGGCCACTTGTGTGGAAGAAGAAAGGGTGGCCCAGTGGGAATCAGGACTAAAGACATACCTTTCTGGAGCCAGTTTACAATGAGTTTGAGATACCAGGTCTTTTCTTGTCCATGAAGCTGAGCAGTGGTGGCTGGACAGACAGCAATCTAAATGTCTTTACCTTCTGTCTTGTTGCCTAAAGGCATAAACGAGAGTTAAGTGCAGACACATGCTTCAAACTACAGGTGGACCCTCTAGGCAACAAAAGGGACCCTCTTCTCCATGTTAGCATACTCTTTCTTCCCTTTGAGAGTCAAGACCTAAATTGTCATAGGCTCTATTAGCCAGCACCCAGGAAAGCTACAGTTTATCTCTGGATGGGAGTATAGCATATTCAAGCAGCCATTCTTGTCCCACAGCATATGATAAAATGTTCCCAACTACTTGTGCCATATTAAACAATAAACACACACACACACACACACACACACACACACACACACACATCCATTAACTCGGGTTTAGAATAATGCTGCCTATAGGATTATTTGGAATATTGTCTCATATTTTCCTGTTGAAATATCTAGTCCATAACTACTATTCAGAATGTCAGAAATGACCCTGTGAAAGTGTAAAATTCTTCCAGAATGATGCAACGAAGTGAAATTATTATTTTGAGCATCCTCCCAAAAGTCATCTTGCTTAAGAAAATTTTAATGGTTTATTTATTTATTGTTAAGACAGTGTCCTGTCTGCATGTATGCCTGCAGGCCAGAAGAGGGCGCAAGATACCATTACAGATGAATGTGAGCTACCATGTGAATTGAACTCAGGACCTCTGGAAGAACAGCCAGTGCTCTTAATCTCTGAGCTGGTTACAGTAACCCCAGTGTAATGCAGGTTGCTCCCTGAGTGTGGCAGAAGAGTGTGGACTCTGTTCTCCTGTGCAGAAGTTATCGGTGTCCTGCAGCTCAGCAAAAACTTTTAGGGCCACTGTGCCAAAGATAGGAGTCGACACCATCCTTAGGGAACCAAGAAATGAGTGGGGTTTTTTAAAAGTTAAGGTCCAGCCCCAGTTTACCTTGGATGGAATAACCATCTGTGCATAAAGATTGATAGATGTTTTGTATAACTAACAAGGATGCACCCATACAATCCTAATCTTTATCAGCTGATTGATATTATGTAATGAACTTAATGGGAGATAAAAGTAGGTCCTACTTGAACATGTAAGTACCTACAATAGGCAATCAGACATCGGAAACTCCTACTGCCAAACACCAGCTTTCACAAATGGATGTTCTCTTGCTCAAAACTTAATGCTGAAAAACGTAAGGGGTTGAGACATATATGTGCTTCACTTTCTGAAATTTAAAATAAATTCATTGATACAAAATAAGAAAAAATTAAGATAATTTATAACTTTTTAATTCCTTATAAATAAATAATATACCAATCATGCTTCCCTACAGGGAAGGATATAATTGAAATACTGAATTCATTTATTTGAGACAGAAATAGTAAGAAGTAATAGTATATTCTGATACCTTGCCTGCTTTTTAGAAACCCAAGGAGACTTGCTGGGTTGAAGTAATGTGTCACACTTTTTTAGAAACAAATGTGTCTCTCCCATTATTTCCTTGTTGAAAACTATTTGCTTTCATTTTGGTTTCTGTTTCATGTTTCCATATCTAATTAAAATGAGATCATCTTTGAGGCCCTTTTCAACACAGAATGGAGATTTAAAACACATCATACTTTGCTTTGAAAAATAATATTCTGATGAAGCAGAAACACTTAAGGAAGCCAGGAATGGTCCATCTATAGGAGTGTTGTAGAATAAAAATTGTGAGATAGAAGATAAAGTATTTGTGGCTCTTAAGTGATGATGTCAATGCTGTTTCTTCAGCATTGTCATACCAATTCTTTAGTAATTGTGCTTGTAAATATTACTGTTACAGGGCTGTTAGAGCATTTGCCACAGTGTTTTGTACTCATGTCTATTTCCCTCTGTAAAGTGTAAATGTTTTGAACCATGATCCATGTGATGGTTTGAGTAAGATTAGCCCCCATAGGCTTATCTATTTATATGCTATGTCATTAGAGAGTGACAATACTTGAGAAGGATTAGAAGGTGTGGCCTTGTTGAAGTATATGTGGCCTTGTTGGAGGAAGTATGTCACTAAAGGTGGGTTTTGAGGTTTCAAAAACCCAAGATGAGCCAGTGGCTCTCCTTGCTGCCTGCAGATAACAGATGTAGAAGTCTCAGCTACTTCTCTAGCACCATGTCTGCCTATGTACTGCCATGCTCCCTGCTATGATGATAATGGACTAAACCTTTGAAACTGTAAACCAGACCCAACTAAATGTTTTCCTTTATAAGAGTTACCATGATCATGGTATCTCTTCACAGCAATAGAACACTAACTTAAAACAGCCCATATCTCATTCATTTCTCTATTTCCTGTGATGTTAAACTCAGTGCTGGGCCCAGTGTAGTTGCTTTAATAAGTCTTGTTGTTTTCTAGGTAAAGATAAATTAAATTTCATTAATAATTCTTAATTTATTTTTTTGAAAATTTCATACTTAAATATTGTATTTAAACCATCTCCCACTCCCCTCTCTAACTCCTCCAATTTACCTCCCCCCAATTTTCTCCTACTGAGTCTATTTAATGTTGTTTCTGTATATGTATTTAGGGTTGATCATGGTATTGGATAATTAACTAGGGGACTCATCCCTTCGGAAGTCTTGATTCACTTTCTTTCACAGTCATTAATTGCCTGTAGCTCTTCATCTAGAGGTGGAGCATTGTGAGATTTCCCCCATCCACATGGATATGTGAGTTGGTACAGTCACTGTTCAGGTTTTGTTTAGGCAGCCGTACTGTTGAGATTTCATGGGTTCAGGTAGCTTCAATATTCTATATAAAAGACACAGTCTTTTGACAGGAACCCTGGCACTCTGGCTCTTACAATCTTTCTGCCCTCTTCTGCAGTGTCCCCTGAACTTTAGACATATGGGTTGGGCTATAACTGTATCAACTGGGATAGGGACACAATGATCAGTTTTTCTCAGCATTTTCACTAGTTGTGTTTTTCTGTAATGCACTTCATCTGCTGCAAAAAAGAAGCTTCTTTTAGGAGAAGTGAAAGCTACACCACTCTGTGGGTATAAGAAGTATTTAGAAGGCTACCAGTAAGAAATTATACTGGTTTAAGGTAGCAGCCATAGTAGGTTCTCCTCTAGGGTCCATGACCTCACTAGCCACAGATAATTGACTAGATTTATAGTACCAGGCATAAATTCCCTCCTACTAAACAGGTCTTGAGTAGAATTAGATGGCTGTTCATTACCTACAAGATATAAATGTCACTATTGCACCATAGGCGATATCTTTCTGTGCTGGTCGTTACTGTGGTTTGGAGGCCTTACAGCTGACTAGGACTATTGATTGCTTTTCTCTCTTGACAGCTTGCACAGAACCTCCAGATATATATGTTAGATTTGCTAAATCCCATGATACACATTAAGATTGAAGAATTGAACATTCCCCCATGCTTATATTTTCCTAGTGGCTATATAACCTTGACTTCAGCTGTCGGTTCTGTCCTACTGAAAGCTCTCTGTACCCAAGGGATAGAGGCATGATTGTATATACTCTTATCTGTTCACTTCTCTGTATTGGGCTGAAGTTGAAGAGCAGTAGTCAGATGGAGGGTGCTTAGGTATTCCAGGTCCTCCATGGAAGATAAGAATGAAAGCAATCAGTTTCGAGTCAACTTTTTCCAAACTCCTTCCGGTTCACAATTTCTAAGGCTTCTGGTTTGGTGTGTGCGAGCACTGGGAGTGCTTGAGTTCTGCTTTTGGTCACATATGTAAAAATGTGCCTATAGCCAAAACCATCTGTGGCATTCTGAAACAAACATCCATCGTACCTTACAAAGGTTTCTCTGTATTTTGTGATACAGGGACACATGCTGGATGTGGAGACAAGAATAATATTTTGTAGATTTTAATAACACAAATAGACAAATTTAAAAACGTCTAGTTTTGGCAACTTGATAATGAACAGAGGCTGACAGATAGAGAGCCAGCATGAGGCTGTTTTTCTGCTAAAATGTCGTTGAAGTTCTTCTCTGGGATGACTGTCAGTATACCGCACCAGGGGATCAACTTTCATCTTCATAGCTTTCTTGAGTTATCTGTCTACTGCTAGTGCAATTTAAAATTCAGGATAGATAGTGCTTAGAAAGCATACATTACTATTTATTTTCAAATGCATGTAACTTGGATATTCAAATGAGAATATCCATCTCATCCTAAGTACCCTCCATCACTCAAAATATGTTCTAAATCCTTCTTGCTTGTACAGACAGTTATCTAACCAAATGAGGACATTTTTCTTACACTTCACTTTAAAATGCATGTTGAACAGACCACATTATTATTTACTTTCAAATTCATATTCAACTGAGACTCATTAGGCAATTCAGCAGATATGGTTGAGTCACTTTAAATTTTTCAGAAATGAAAAATTTGCTGCTACCATTGAGGAGAAACGAATGAACCAATGAAGGAGCCTTTCTGAAGGTTCATCCAAATGACTGACAAACATGTCTTTAGTTCTGGCAGCATCACAGAAATCACTGCATGACTTCCTACGAAGATGAATTGAAGGCAACAGCAATCATCTTCAAAATTGAATGTCAGAGAAGAATGAACTTCAGATGCCAGAAAAACTGTAGTGTGACCTGTTTATTGACCAGGCTGGACACAGTAAGGTGAAATCAGGAAAACACTTTAATTTTTTACAATAGTGATTTCCAGTTCATTCCATAAGAGCTTTCTTTCTTCTCATGAACAGAATATCAAATAGACTCCTTAGTTTTGTCAGTTGCTTACAACGTTAAATGGACAGTCTGTGACTAGTGTATTAAAATTAGTAGTCATATAGAAATCAAAATTTAGGTTTATTTTAATATACAGCTTTTGTCCCCCTTTCAGCTGTGGGAGTAATGTCCACACACACACAGAGGCATCTAGCCAAGAAGGTGAAAATATTGTAGACTGTAATTGCAAGAAGCAGAATTTGTGATGAGGATTAGCAAACATGTGATTTATATGCATAGGAAGAAAAGAAGAAGCAGAATTGATGTGGAGAAAGTGAGCTGCAAGTCTTGACCAATACTTGGAGAACCCTAAATTGGTGATGGCTCCTTGGAGTTGATTCACAGTTGAGTTCAGGAATCAGAACTTCATTTTTCACATTAGTGTTCCATTGGATAAAGGCTTGAAAGGGGATACTATGTTGGGCCAGGTGGCTTTTTCCCCTATGGGAATTATCAGGTAGTCCCATAAGGGATTGTCCTGTAGTTTGGATCTTGCTAGTTTCTTGAAGGTTCATGTATTTAAGATTTGATCCCCAAGGTTGGGTTATTGGGAGTTTGTGCACTGAGTAGGATAAGGAGCCTTGTGGGAATTCAGTGAAATAATAATCTTGAAGGTAATTGTGGAAAAATAGCCTCTTCCCCCTTTTTGCCCTCAGCTTAAGCTATTAGTGGTCTTGCTCCACCTCACATTCCTAGCAGGATGTAGTCTCTCATTATAAGTCCTTAGCAATGGGGTCACTCAATCATAAAGTGGAAACCAGAAGCCAAAATAAACCCCTTTTTATAGAATAATTGGCATAGGTAATTCAATATAGCAATGGAAGATGACTGGTAGTAGATGGGAGCTGAAGGTTGTCAACTAAGAACACATAAAGAATGGGACAGTAAGTTTTCCATTCCTGATTTGAAGAATGGAGCAACAAATCAAGAAGTACACTGGAATCGCAGATTCTATCTTCTCTGTATACTTGTCAGCTCTTGGCGTCCTTTCTCTTCCACCTATTAATGATACTTCTGGTATTGCTGGAATCCTTCCTGTGTAATGAATGGAGAGACATAGGTAGTACCTTACATTACTGGTTGCAATGGCTATTTTTGATTTTGTTATTTAACTTCCATAAAAGCCAAGTTACTGAAAAAAAAAACACTCCAGGTAGTTTTCATAAAACTCCATGACTGAGCTTTGATACTACCTCTCTCCCATGAATCAGTAATACTTAGAATAATAAAGAGTAGAATAGTGGGTGTTTTTCATAAGCAACATATAGAATCTTAATGAACTCTTGAAAGCTCCAAGTTTTGAGGTATCATGTAATCTGAAATACATTTTTATTAGCTTACTATAATTGTGTAATGTAATGACTTTCAATATGGCATTTCCATATATGCATATGCTGTACTTTGGTCATATTCGCTTCCCTCTTTCTTTTTCTCTTTATTTCCCCACTTTCTCTTCCACATACCTAAGGGATCCCCTTTACTTTCATGTCCTTCCCCAGCTATATATCCTTATTGAACCTCTTAAATAACCAGGCAATATCCACTTCGGGTCACTCTTCTATGTAGGTCAGGGCTTGTGCATGCTGCCTTTGTAGAAATATGGATAAACAATAGACATTGTATTTGGTTGACAGAAAAAAAAATTATACTCTACCACCCTTTTCCAGTAGGAAGAATAGACTGGTCTGGCTCTGCATGTGTGTAAAATAGGTGCCACATGGACAATGGCCGCTCACAGTTTCAGAAAAATACTTATAGAAACTGAAATGATCATTTTGCCAGCATATTGCTAGTATCTTAGTTAGGGGATTCTATTGCTGTGAAGAGAAACCATGACCACAGCAACTCTTATAAAGGACAGCATTTAATTGGGTTGGCTGATGGTTGCAGAGGTTTAGTCTATTATCATTATGGTGCAGCATGGTGGCATGCAGGCAGACATGGTGCTGAAGAAGGAGCTGAGAGTCCTACATCATGACCTCAGACAATGGGAAGTGGTCTGAGACACTGGGTGTGGCTTGAGCATATGTAAGACCTCAAAGGCCACCTGCACAGTGACACACTTCCTCCAACAAGGCCATATCTACTCCAACAAAGCCACACCTCCCAATACTGCCACTCTCCATGAGCTTATGGGGGCCAATTACACTGAAAATACCACAGGTTGCAGCACATGATCAATAACCACCATATGTTGGTGAGTAGTTAGATCATAACAGTATGTGCCAGAATTATAGCTAGCTAAGCCTTTGGCAAATCTTGTATATAGTTGTATGACAACACTATATGGGATTGCAGTATTTAGTAGTGTGCATTAGGCACACCACTAAATCACACAATTTCGGCTTACATGCAAGTTATTTGAGTCTACTATAAAATGGTACAATATTAGCTCTATTAGTCTCACTAGGGATATTCTGAATAGCTGTAGCTCTGTTACTCTTACTGGGATGTGTTAAGGATAAAACATAGTGACACATGTGATGGAAATAAAATGGAAACAAAAAATATTATACATGTTTCCACTATTGAATCTGATCAGCACTGGAAGGAGCTTCTTATTTGTTATGGTATACATTACTGATGCAATATAAAAATTCTGATGGTTAATATGATCATTTCATTGGATGCTGAAGCAGCATTTGACAAAATTCAACACCCCTTTATGTTGAAGGTCTTGGAGAGATTAGGGACACAAGGTCCATATGTAAATATAATAAAAGCAATATACAGCAAGCCGACAGCTAACATCAAATGAAATGTAGAGAAACTCAACGCGATTCCACTAAAATCAGGAACAAGACAGGGCTGTCCACTCTCCCCATATCTCTTCAATATAGTGCTTGAAGTTATAGCAATAGCTATAAGACAAAATAAGGAGATCAAGGGGATTGGAATTGGAAAGGAAGAAGTCAAACTTTCGTTATTTGTAGATGATATGATAGTGTACATAAGTGACCCCAAAAACTCTACCAAAGAACTTCTACAGCTGAAAATACCTTCAATGAAGTGGCAGGATACAAAATCAACTCAAAAAATTAGTAGCCCTCCTATACACAAAGGATAAAGAAACAGAGAGGGAATTCAGAGAAACACCACCTGGATTGGTAGGATCAACATAGTAAAAACGACAATTCTACCAAAGGCAATCTATAGATTCAATGTATTCCCCATCAAAATCTCAACAAAATTCTTCATACATCTTGAGAGAACAATAATTAATTTTATATGGAAAAAAAACAGGATAGCCAAAACAATCCTATACATTAAAGGAACTTCTGGAGGCATTACCATCCCTGACTTCAAACTCTATTACAGAGCTACAGTAATGAAAACAGCTTGGTATTGGCATAAAAACAGAGACGTTGACCAATGGAATTGAATCAAAGACTCGGATATTAATCCACAAAACTATGAATACCTGATTTTCGACGAAGAAGCTAAAATTATACAATGGAAGAAAGAAAGCATCTTTAACAAATGTTGCTGGCAT
>PVIU01026288.1:0-22253 GCA_004026605.1 Ondatra zibethicus | reverse complement strand
TTTTTTTTTTTACTCAGTCACTTTTAATTAACTTAATATTGCATATTCTATAATCCCCATAAGTAATAGTAATCAAAAATATTTGAAGACATACTGAAATAATTTTTTAAAAAATAATAACTTAAGGATGAATGTTAATGGCTACTGTCAATCTATTTCCTAATATCTGAAAAAATTTAAATTGACAAATTCCCTGTCTAGATTAAATTATGTTCTTTGTGGCTATCGTGAAAGGTGAAGTTTCTCTGATTTCCCTCTCTTCTTCTTTATCATTTGTGTTTAGGAGGGCTACTGATTTTTTTGAGTTGATCTTGTACCCAGCTCTTTGTTTCATTGATTCTTTGGATTGTTTTCTGTGTTTCTATTTTGTTGATTTCAGCCCTCAGTTTGATTATTTCCAGTCTTCTAGTCCTACTGGGTGAGGCTTCTTTTTTTCTAGAGCTTTCAGCTGTGCTGTTAAGTCTCTAATGTGAGGTTTCTCCTTTTTTTTAAAGTGGGCACTTGTGCTATGAACTTTCCCCTTAGCACTGCTTTCATAGTGTCCCATAGGTTGGGGATGTTGTGTCTTTATTTCTGTTGAATTCAAGGAAGACTTTAATTTCTTTCTTTATTTCTTCCCTTACCCAGGGGTGGTTCAGTAGTTGACTGTTCAGTTTCCATGAGTTTATAGGCTTTCTGTGGGTAGAATTGTTGTTAAATTCTAACTTGATTCCATGGTGATCCAATAAGACACAGATGGTTACTAAAATTTTTTGTATATGTGGATGTTTGCTTTGTTACCGAGTATGTGATCAATTTTTGAGAAGGCTCCCTGAGATGCTGAGAAGAAGGTATATTCTTTCCTAATTGGTGGAGTGTTCTATAGATGTCTGTTAAGTCCATTTGATTCATTACCTCCATTAGCTCTCTGATTTCTCTATTAGGTTTCTGTCTGGTTGACCCGTCCATTGGTGAGAGAGGAGTGTTGAAATCTCCTACTACTAGTGTGTGGGGTTTGATGTGTCCTTTGAGTTTTAGTAATGTTTCTTTTACATATGTGGGTGCTTTTATATTAGGGGCATAGATATTCAGGATTGAGACCTCATCCTGATGAATTGTTCTTGTTATGACTATAAAGTCTCCATCTCCATCTCTTCTATTGATTTGAGTTTGCAGTCAATTTTGTTAGATATTAGTGTAGCCACACCCACTTGTTTCTTAGGGCCGTTTGATTGAAAAGCCTTTTCCCAACACTTTACTCTGAGTTAATATCTGTCTTTGTGTTTGAGGTGTGTTTCTTGTAAACAGCATAATGTTGAATCCTGTTTTCATATCCATTCTCTTAACCTGTGCCTTTTTATAGGTGAACTGAGTCCCTTGATATTAAGTGATATTAATGACCAGTGGTTGTTAACTCTGTTTTTTGTTGTTGTTGTTGTTGGTGGTGGTGGTAGAGTTTGTGTGTTTCCCTTCTTTGAGTTGTGCTGGTGGAGGGTTGTTAGATGTTTGTGTTATTATGGGTGTTGTTGGCTTCCTTGGGTTGTGGTTTTCCTTCTAGTACTTTCTGTAAGGCTGGGTTTGTGGCTACGTATTGTTTAATTTTGTTTTTATCCTGGAATATCTTGTTTTCTTCATCAATGGTGAAAGAAAGCTTTGCTGGGTATAGTAGTCTGGGCTTGCATCCATGGTCTCTTCGTGTCTGCAGCACATCTATCCAAGACCTTCTGGCTTTCATGGTTTCCATTGAGAAGTCAGGTGTAATTCTGATAGGTTTACCTTTGTATGTTACTTGACCATTTTCCTTTGCAGCACTTAAAATTATTTCTTTATTCTGTATGTCTTGTGTTTTGATTATTATATCACGAGGGGATTTTTTTTTTTTAATTCAGTCTGTTTGGTTTTCTGCCTGTTTCTTGTACCTTCATAGGAATATCCTTCTTTAGGTTAGGAAAGTTTTCTTCTATAATTTTGTTGAATATATTTTCTGGGCCTTTGAGCTGTAATTCTTCTCCTTCTTCTACCCCTATTATTCTTAGGTTTGGTTTTTTCATGGTGTCCCAGATTTCCTGGATGTTTTGTGTTAAGAATTTCTTTGATTTGCTGTTTTCTTTAATCAATGAGTTTATTTTCTCTATTGCATCTTCAGTGTCTGAGATTCTTTCTTTATCTCTTATATTCTGTTGGTTATACTTGACTCTGTAGTTCCTGTTCGTTTACCCAGATTTTCCATATCTAGCCATTCCTTGGTTTGTGTTTTCTTTATTGCTTCCATTTCAGTCTTCAAGTCTTGAACTGTTTACATTACCTGTTTGATTGCTTTTTCTTGATTATCTTTGAGGGATTTATTCATTTCTTCTAACTTTTTGTTTGTCTTCCCTTTCATTTCTTTAAAGGAGTTTTTCACATCTTGTTTAAGGGCCTCTATTATTTTCATAATGTTACATTTAAGGTCGATTTCTTCTACTTCTTCTGGAATAGGGTGTTCAAGTCTTCCTGTTGTGTGTTCACTGGATTCTGGTGTTGTCATGTTGCTTTTCAGGTTGTTGGAGGAATTCTTGCATTGGTGCCTGCCCATCTCTTCCTTCAAATGCGGCCAGGAGAGTTTTGCCATCTTGGTCCAATCTTTGCTGTGACTAACTGTGTACTTGGGAACTCTCAGCACTGGAGCTGGTTCTCAGATCCCCTCTGCCCTGAAGCAGGCTGTGCTGGTGGATCTAAGGACTCCCCAGATGGAAAGGAGTGCTTGGGGGCAAGATGGGATGGGGTAACTAGAGAAAGCCAGTAGCCGGGGAGATAACCCTGCTTAATGGCCAGAAACTTTTAGGGAAATGGAGGGGGCCTGTACTCCGTTCCTGGGACTATCCAGCCGGCCGGCACACACTTACCCCTCTGGATGGATCTCCTCAGTGCAGGAGCAGGGACTCTTTTTGGGCCAAGGACCTCGCAGACAAAAGGGCAGACTTTGGGGGGGGGGGTGGCAGGGTCGTGTGGAACGAAAAAGCCTCTGCAACAGGAGCTGGAGGGGCCCTGTACTCCATTCCCGGGACCAGCGGACCAGACGGCCACACACTTACCCCTCTGAACGGATCTCCTCAGTGCAGGAGCAGGGGACTCTTGCTAGGCCACGGACCTCTCAGACAAAAGGGCTGACTTGGGGGAGGCAGGGTCGTGTGGAACAAAGAAGTCCCTGCAGTTACTGCTCTGGATGGATCTCCTCAGTGCAGACACAGGGACTCTTGCTGGGCCAAGGACCCCTCAGACAAAAGGGCAGGCTTGTGGGGGGGCAGGGTCGTGTGGAACAAAGAAGTCCCTGCAGCAGGAACTGGAGGGCCTGGCAGGCACACACTGCTCTGGATGGATCTCCTCAGTCAATTCTGTCCTTTTTTCTCATGTTAATAGTGGTCTCACTTAAAGGAGGCACTTAGAATTTATGTGGGTCATTTCTTTTTGTTCTTACTCTGATTTAGGACTAAGCTAGGCAGCATTCTTCTACTGGAGCTGAAGACCAACAGAGAAGGGACTCAGTCAACAACTCCCCAGGTGGTATGTGGTTTGAGCATGGCCAGGCTCCAAAATTTGAGACAAGCTCTCCTAAAAATCATGCAGCATATGTGGGCTAGGATATGCCTAGCAGCAATTCAATCTATTGGCCTGCTTCTTGTGGCTCTTTTGCAGGTGTAGAAGGGTAAGAATGAGATGTTTTGCATAATTTTATTTATTTAGTTTTGAGACAGGATTTCATTTTGTAGCTCTGCCTGTCAAAAAATTCACTGAGTAGGCCAGACTCACCTCAGACTCCCATAGTTCTGCTGGCAATTGCCTCCTGAGTTCTGGGATTAAAGGCATGTGCTACCTGGCGCAAGTGAATACTTTTTATGTATGGAAAATTTCAGTTTTGCCTCTTTATTTTATTTTTTAAGACTATCTTTTCTCATTTCACATACCAAATTCATTTCCCACTCCTTCTCCTCCTTCTGCTTCCTCTACTTTCTTCACTCCCATTCCCCTCCTAACCCCCATCCACTCCTCAGAGAGGATAAGATTTCCCATGGGGAGTCAACAAAATCTAGCACATTGCTTTGAGGCAGGACCAAGGCCCTCCCCACTATATCTAGGCTGAGCATGGTATCTCTCCAGAGAGAATGGGATCCAAAAAGGCAGAACAAGCAGTAGGGATAAATTCTGGTCTCTCTGCCAGTGGCCCCTCAGTCTGCCCCAGACATACACTGTCACCCACATTCAGAGCCTAGTTTGGTCCTGTACTGGTCCCTCACTGTCAGTCTGGGGTTGGAAGGCTTCCATTAGTTCAGATAAGCTAATCAGAGGCTATATCCATGCTGGTTTTGACCTTTTTGCTCATATTCTTACTCCTCTCTGTTCGACTGGACTTTGGGAGCTCAGCCCAATGCTCCTCTGTGGTTCTCTGCATCTGCTTTCATCAGTTACTGGATGTAAGTTTTATGATGACATCTGAGATAGCCAACAATCTGACTACAGGGCAAGGCCAGCTCAGGCACTCTCTCCACTATTGCTTAGGGGTTTAGCTGGGGTCATCCTTGTGGATTCTTGGGAAATTCTCCAGTGCAAGGTTTCTTGCTAGCCCCATAATGTCTCCCTCAATCAAGATATCTCTTTTCTTGTTCTCCTTCTCTGTCCTTCCCCCACCTCGACTATCCCATTCCCTCTCGTTCTCCTCCCCACTCCCCTGCTCCTCTTCTCCACTCCTCTTCCCCTTATACCTTCCCTTCTCCCCACCCCCACACTCCCAATTTTCTCAGGAGATCTTGTCTATTTCCCCTTTCCCAGGAGAACTATGTCTGTTTCTAAAAGGTTCTCCTTGTTACTTAGCTTCTCTGGGGTTGCGGGCTCCTTATCCTTTGCTTTAACAGCTAGTATTCACCTATGAGTGGGTGCACACCATGCTCATCTTTCTGGGTCTGGGTTACCTCACTCAGGATGGTTTTTTCTAGTTCTATCCACTAGCATGCAAGTTTAAGATGTCATTATTTTTTAATGCTGAGTAGTACTCAAATGTGTAAATGTTGTTTCCTGGTTCTGGCTACTACAAATAATGCTGCTATGAGCATAGTTGGATATATGTCTTTGTAGTATGATTGGACATCTTTTGGGTATATGCTCAAGAGTGGTATTGCTAGATCTTGTGGTAGGTTGATTCCCAATTTTCTGAGAAGCCACCATACTGATTTCCAGAGTGGGTGTACAAGTTTGCATTCCCAAAAGCAAAGGAGGAGTGTTTTCCTTACTCCACATCCTCTCTAGCATAAGCTATCATTGGTGGTTTTGATCTTAGCCATTCTGACAGGTATAAGATGGTATCTGAGTCATTTTAATTTGCATTTCCCTGATGGCTAAGGATGTTGAACACTTCCTTAAGTGTCTTTCAGACATGTGAAATTCTTTTGTTGAGAATTTTGTTTAGATTTGTGCCCAATTCTTAAATTGGATTATTTGATATTTTTATGTCAAATTTATTGAGTTCTTTATATATTTTGGAGATCACCCCTCTGAAATGGGGTTGGTGAAGGTCTTTTCCCATTCAGTAGCCTGCATTTTTGTCTTATTGAAAGTGACTTTTGCTATACAGAATCTTCTCAGTTTCAGGAGGTCCCATTTGTTTTTGTTGCTCTCAGTATCTGTGCTACTGGTGTTATATTGAGGAAGTGGTCTCCTGTGCCTATACATTGAAGACTACTTCCCACTTCCTCTTTGGTCATGTTCAGTGTGGTCAGATATATATTGAGGTTTTTAACCCATTTGTACATGAGTTTTGTGCTTGGGGATAGATATGGATCTATTTTCATTCTTCTCCATGTTGACATCAAGTTATGACAACACCAACTTATTGAAGATGTTTTCATTTATCCATTGTATAATTTTAGCTTCTTTGTCAAAAATCAGGTGTTCATAGGTGTATGGATAAATATCCAGGTCTTTGATTCTATTTCATCAATCGACCTGTCTGTTTTTATGCCAATACCAAGCTGTTTTCATAACTGAAGCTCTAGAGTAGAGCTTGAAGTCAGGGATGGTAAAGTCTCTAGCAGTTCCTTTATTGTACAGGATTGTTTTGGCTAGTCTAGGGTTTTTTTTGTTTTTCCATATGAAGTTGATTATTGTTCTTTCAAGGTCTGTGAAGAATTGTGCTGGGATTTTGATGGGGATTATATTGAATCTGTAGTTTATTTTGGTAGGATTGCTGATTTTATTAAGATGATCCTACCTATCCAAGAACATGAGAGGTCTTTCCATTTTCTGGTATCTTCTTCAATTTCTTTCTTTAAATACTTAATGTTTTTGTTGAACAGGTTTTTCACTTGTTTGGTTAGCGTTACCCCATGATATTTTAAGTTATTTGTGGCTATTATGCACTGTGATGTTTCTCTGATTTCTTTCTCAGCTTTATCATTTGAATATAGGAAGGCTACTGATTTTTTTCAGTTGATCTTGTATCCTGACACATTACTGAAGGTATTTATCAGCTGAAGGATTCCCTGGTATAATACTTGGGGTCACTTATGTACACTATCATATCATCTGCGAATAGCAAAAGTTTGACTCCTTCCTTTCCAATTTGAATCCCCTTGGTTTCCTTATGTTGTCTTATTGCTCTAGCCAGAACTTCAGGAACTATGTTGAATAAATATGGAGAACAGCCTTGTCTTGTTCTTGATGTCAGTGTGATAGCTGTGAGTTTCTCTCCATTTAGTTTGATGTTGGCTGTTGGCTTGCTGTATGTTGCTTTTATTATGTTTAGGTATGTTCCTTGTATCCCTGCTCTCTCCAAGACCTTTATCATGAAGGGATGTTGCATATTGTCGAAAGCTTTTTCAGCACTGAATGAGAATATCATGTGAGAACTCTCAACAGAGGAATCTAAAATGGCTGAAAGACACTTAAGAAAATGCTCAACATCCTTAGCCATCAGAGAAATGCAAATCAAAACAACTCTGAGAGTCCATCTTACACATGTAAGAATGGCCAAGAACAAAACAACTGATGACAACTTATGCTGGAGAGGATATGGGGTAAAGGGAACATTCCTCCATTGCTGGTGGGAGTGCAAGCTGATACAAACCCTTTGGATATTAGTATGGTGATTTCTCAGAAAATTAGGAAACAACCTTGCTCAAGGCTGAAGAGCACTTGAGGAAATGTTCAGCCTCTTTACCACAGGGAAAAGCAAATTAAAATGACTCTGTGATACCATCTTACACCTGTCAGAAAGGCTAAAATCAAAAACACAGAGGATGTGGAGTAAGGGGAACACTCCTCCATTGCTGGTGGGAATGCAATCTTGTACAACCACTCTGGAAATTAGTATGGTGGTTTTTTAGAAAATTGGGAATCAGCCTAGTTTTGGACCTAGCAATACCACTCTTGGACTTATATCCAAAGGATGCTCAATCATACTACAAGGACATTTGTTCCACTTTGTTTATAGCAGCATTATTTGTAATAAACAGAACCTGGAAACAACCTAGATGTCCCTCAGCTGAAGAATGGATAAAGAAAATGAGGTACATTTACATAATGGATTACTAGTCATTGGTAAAAAACAATGACATCTTGAAATTTGCATGCAAATGGATGGAACTAGAAACAACCATCCTGAGTGAGGTAACCCACACCCAGGAAGATTAATATGGTATGTACTCACTCATAAGTGAATACTAGCTGTAAAGAAAAGGATAATGAGCCTATAGTCTATGACCCTAGAGAAGCTGAGCAGCAAGGTGAACCCAAAGAAAAACATTTATAGATCAACCTAGAAAGGGGAAGTGGACAAGATTGCCTGACAAAATTGGGAGCATGGGTGTAGGGGGAGAAGAGAGGGCAGAAGGGAAAGAGGAGGGGCAAAAGGGAATGGGAAGAAGAATTGAGGGAATGGGATAGTAGAGATGGAGGAAGGACAGAGATGAGAGCAAGGAAAGAGATATCTTGATTGAGGGAGCCATTCTGGGGCTAGCAAGAAACATGACACTAGGGAAATTCCTAGGATGCCACAAGGATGACCCTAGCTACTATCCTAAGCAATGAGGAAAGGGTGCCAAAACTGGCCTTATCCTGTAGTCAGATTGATGAATATCTTAAATGTCACCATAGAAACTTCGTTCAGCAACTGTTGGAAAAAGAGGCAGAAAACTGCAGCAGAGCACCAGACTGAGCTCTCAAAGTCCAGTTGAAGATGGGAGGAGTGAGAACATGACCAAAGGGGTCAAGATCTTGATGGGGACATCCACTGAAACAGTTTACCTGAGCTAATGGGAGCTCACCAACTCCATCTTGACAGGAAAGGAACCAGCATATAACCAAATAGGCCCTTGTATGTAATGACAGTTGTATGACTAGGGAAGACTGCAGGACCACTGGCAGTGGCACCAGGATTTATCCCTACTGCTTGTACTGACTTTTTGGGAACTTATTCTTTGGATGGATACCTTGCTTAATCTAGATATAGTAGGAAGGGTCTTGGAACTTCCTCAAAGCAATGTGCCTTACCCTTTCTGAGGCGTGAATGGGGTAGTAGGGGTAATGGTGGAAGGAATGGGAGGTGGGGAGAGAGTGAAACCTGGGATTGGTATTTTAAATGATAAAAGATAGTTTGTTTTTTGTTTTTTCAAAAAAAGATACTAGGAGGAAAATAAAGATGAATGCTCTGTGATCTTTCAAGAAATATGTAAATAAGGCCGGGCAGTGGTGGCGCACGCCTTTAATCCCAGCACTCGGGAGG
The DNA here is from genome assembly GCA_004026605.1 of Ondatra zibethicus. Lineage (NCBI taxonomy): Eukaryota > Metazoa > Chordata > Mammalia > Rodentia > Cricetidae > Ondatra > Ondatra zibethicus. Next base: position 13,522 of record PVIU01026288.1, on the reverse strand, counting down.
CAGAGGCAGGCGGATCTCTGTGAGTTCGAGACCAGCTTGGTCTACAGAGCTAGTTCCAGGACAGGCTTCAAAGCCACAGAGAAACCCTGTCTTGAAAAACCAAAAACCAAAACCAAAACAAAACAAAAAAGTAAATAAAGCATACTAACCAATATCCTAAAACAAAACAAAACAACCAGTCATTTGGCAAAGTCAAAGTCTCAGGAGCTTTGAAGGCCAAGGATTGAAGATGTTATGCAGAAAGCAGAGGGTTCCCATCATGAAGAGTGTCTAGGAAATGTTATTGGTGAAAGTGCAGGCCAGTAATGTATAAAATTTTATGAGTTCTTCCTGATTTTTAAAGCAAAAAGTTTTTTTAAAGTAATAAAGGCTTTCCAATGTGATAGGTACTGAGGAAGTTTCAGTAAAAGTGACAATATTGAAGGAGTTATGGGGGAAAAGTTTAGGAGTCCTTAAAGAGAACCACAGATATGGTGTAGATAAAAGAACATAACATTTGTGGCAGGAGCCCTATTATTTTGAAGATGACAGTCTATGGCAGCCATGGACAGGAGGAAAACCTAAGCCTAGGAATAAGTTGTGTGTGTGCTGTGTGTGACAGTAAGAAAAATGGGAATGCAAAAGACTGGGCTACTTCACTTAGCGTAACATGATTCAGTTCCCCAAATTAGCCTGCAAGTTTGATTAATTCAGTTTTCTTTAGAGCCAAATAATATTATGTATCTATGGAGTATAACAGTATAATGTCTGGGGACTGAACCAGCTACCTAGGACAGAGTGAGCCTGAGGAAGCAAGCTCCATGGGAGCAGAAGCCAGGAGCCAATCCAGTCCCTGGACACTGGAGGACCACGATTGAGCCAGTGACCTGATCCAGAATCAGCAATATCCACAGGAACAGGTACAGGGCAGTAACCGCTGAGTGAGTGAGCCAGAGCCAGAGATCATTGAGGGTCCAGATGTGAATCTGGGACTTTCAAGGAGTATACCTAAGCCAGGATCCCTGTGGGTCTGGGCCTGAGTCTAGGACATCCTAGGAACCAGGCCTGAGCCAGGACCTATGCCTGTCTGGGTGTGAATCTGGGACCTCCAAGGGAGTAGGCAAGAACCAGAGATCTCTTGCAGGGCCAGGCATGAGTCTGGAACCTCAGAGGGAGTAGGCCTGTGCCAGGACCTCTGTGGGTCCGGGCATTGGTCTGAAACATCAAAAGGAGGAGGCAGGAACCTTAAACCTCTGTGGGTCCCAGCGTGAGTCTGGGACCTCTGAGGGAGTAAGCCTGAGCCAGGTCCTCTGTGGTTCTGGGCTCACCTGAGCCTGGGAACTCTGAGGCAGTAGACCAGAGCCAGAAACTTTTGCAGGACCAACTCCAAGCCAGGGACTTCTGCAGGAGGGGATCCAGACCAGGATTTACAGAAACAGGTCAAAGCCAGTAACCTAGACCAAAGTAGGCCTGAGACAGCAAACTCTAAGGGAGCAGAGCAAAGCACAGGAGCACTGAGCTATCTCCAGGAACAGGGAGTAACCAATGGGATAACTAGAACTGGGCACTGACTGTACCATGAGGAACAACCATATGAGCTTTGGATTCACTGGCACCTAGAACATTATTCAATAGAATCTCAGACAGCCCCAACCACACCTATTAGAGGAAAACATGAGTAGAAAAGGTAAGAACACATGCAACACCACAAAGAGCAACACCACACCAGTAAAACCTAAAGACCCTACAACAGCAAGACCTGAACAACCACATATAGATAAGCAGAAGAAAATGACCTAAAAATAACTTCGAGAGAATGTTTAAAACTCTTAAAGAGGAAATGAGAAATTCCCTTAAAAAAATCAAGGACAAAAAACAAACAAAAAACTGAAAGACATCAGCAAATCCCTTGAAGAAAACCAAGAAAAAGAAATCAAACATATGAAAGAAACTATTCAAGACTTGAAAACTGAAATAGAGACAATAAAGAAAACATAACCAAGGGAATTATACAAATAGAAATTGATCAGAAATGAGAAAAACAGAAATGAGAAAGCAATCAGAAACCACAAATGCAAGCATGAACAGCAGAATACAAGAGATGGAAGAGAGAATCTCAAGCAATGAAGATACACTAGAGGAAATAGACTCATCAGTTAAAGAAAACATAAAATCTAACAAAAACTTAACACAAAATACTGAGGAAATATGGCACATCATGAGAAAGGCCAAATCTAAGAATAATAGGTATAGAAGAAGGAGAAGTTCAACTCAAAAGTACAGAAAATATATTTAAAAAAATCATCGAAGAAAACTTTCCCAACCTAAAGAAAGATATGTCTATGAAGATACAAGAAGCTTACAGAACACCAAATAAAGAAAAGTCATCTCGCCACATAATAATCAAAAAACTAAACATACAGAATAAAAAAAAAGAATATTAAGAGCTGCAAAGGAAAAAGGGCAAGTAACATATAAAGGCAGACCTATCAGAATTACTCCTGACTTCTCATTGGAGACAATCAAAGCCAGAAGGTCGTGCTCAAGCATTATGCAGACATTAAGAGACCACAGATGCCAGCTCAGACTACTATACCCAGCCAAACTTTCAATCACCATAGAAGGACACAATAAGATATTCCATGACAAATCTAGATTTCACCAATACATAGCCACAAACCCAGCCCTACACAAAATACTAGAAGGAAAACTCCAACCCAAGGAAATTGGCTATACCAACAAAAACACAGACAATTGATGGTCTCATAGCAGCAAATACCCCAAAAGGGAAAAACACACAAATTAACATCACCAACAATGAAAACTAAATTAATAGGAGATAGCAGCCACTGGTCATTAATATCCCTTAATGTAAATGGACTAAACTCACCTATAAAAGGGCACAGGCTAACAGATTAAATACGAAAACAGAATCCATCCTTCTTCTGCATACAAGAAACACATCTCAACCTCAAAGACAGACATCATCTCAGAGTAAAAAGTTGGGAAAAAATACCAATCAAATGTATCTAAGAAACAATGGGTGTAGCTATCCTAATATCTAACAAAATAGATTTCTAGCTAAAATCAGTCAAAAGAGACAAAGAAGGTCATTTCATATTAGTCACAGGAAAAATCCATCAAGAGGAAATCTCAATACTGAACATTTATGCCCCAAATACAAGGGCACCCTCATATGTCAAAGAAACACTTCTAAGGGCTTAAATCATACATTAAACCCCACACACTAATAGTGGGAGATTTCAACACTCCCCTCTCACCACGGGACAGGTCAGTCAGACAAAAAATGAACAGAGAAATAAGAGAACTAACAGATGTTATGACTTGAATGGACTTAACAGACATCTATAGAATATTCCATCCAAACAGAAAAGAATATACCTTCTCAGCACCTCATGGAACCTTCTCAAAAATTGACCACATACTTGATAACAAAAGAAACCTCAACAAATACAAAAAAAAATTGGAATAACCCAATGTACCTTATCAGATCACCATGGTATAAAACTAGAAGTCAACAGCAATATTAATTCCAGAAAATCCACAAACATATGGAAATTAAACAATGCTCACCTGAATCATCAATGGTTCAAAGAAGAAATAAAGGAAGAAATTAAAGACTTCCTAAAATTCAATGAAAATGACCACAGAGAATAGCCATATTTATGGGACACAATGAAAGCAATGTTAAGAGGCAAGTTCATATCACTAAATGCCTACATAAAGAAGCTGGAAAAATCCTACACTAGTGAATTAACAGATCATTTGAAAACTTTAGAACAAAAAGGAGCAAACTCACCTAAGAGAATTAGATGGCAGGAAATAATCAAATTGAGAGCTGAAATCAACAAAATAGAAACAAAGAAAACAATACAAAGGATCAATGAGACAAAGAGTTGGTTCTTCGAGAAAATCAACAAAATAGACAAACATTTATCCAAACTAACCGAAAGGCAGAGAGAGAATATCCAAATTAACAAAATCAGAAATGAAAAGGGAGACAAAACAATAGACACAGAGGAAATACAGAGAATCATCAGGTCATATTTCAACACCTGTATTCCACAAAATTGGAACACTTAAAGGAAGTGGACAATTTTATGATTAAATATCACTTACCAAAATTAAATCAAAACTAGATAAGCAAATTAAACAGACCTATAACTGCTGAAGAAATAAAAACAGTCATCAAAAGTCTCCCAAGTAAAAAAAAACAAGACAAAACAAAAAAAAACCAAAAACAAACAAACAAACAAAAACCCAGGACCAGATGTTTTCAGGTCAGAATTCTACAAGACTTTCAAAGAAGAACTAATGCCAATACTCCTCAAATTATTCCACATAATAGAAACAGAAGGAACAAAGCAAAACACTTTTTACGAGGCTACAAGTAACCTGATACCCTAACCACAGAAAGACATTATTAAGAATGAGAATTATAGACCAATCTCACTCGTGAACATTGATGCAAAAATACTAAATAAAATACTGACAAATCGAATCCAAGAAGAAATAAGAACCATGATCCACCATGAACAAGATGGCTTCATCCCAGCTATGCAGGGATGGTTCAACATATGAAAATCTGTCAATGTAATCCACCATATAAACACACTGAAAAATAAAAACCACATGACCATCTCATTAGATGCTGAAAAAGCTTTTGACAAAATACAACATCCCTTCATAATAAAGGTCTTGGAGAGAGCGGGATACAAGAAACATAACAAAACATAATAAAGGCAGTATACAGCAAACCAACAGCCAACATCAAACTAAATGGAGGGAAACTCCCAGTGATTCCACTCAAATCAAGAACAAGACAGGGTTGTCCACTCTCTCCATACCTATTCGATATAGTTCCTGAGATCCTAGCTAGAGCAATAAGACACCAAAGGGAGATCAAGGGGATGCAAATCGGAAAAGAAGAAGTCACACTCTCACTGTCTGCTGATGATATGATAGTTTACATAAGCGGTCCCAAAAATTCTACCAAAAAACTTCTACAACTCATAAACACTTTAAGTAATGTAGCAGGGTACAAGACTAACTCAAAAAAGTAGTAACCCTCCTGCACACATGATAAAAGGGCTGGGGAAGAAATCAGAGAAACAACACCCTTCACAATAGCCACAAATTGCATACAATATCTCAGAGTAACTCTAACCAAACAAGTGGAAGACTTGTATGACAAGAACTTTAAATCTTTGAAGAAATCAATTGAAGAAGACACCAGAAAGTGGGAAGATCTCCCATGCTCTTGGGTAGGCAGAATTAACATAGTAAAAATGGCAATCTTACCAAAAGCAATCTACAGATTCAACGCAATGCCCAGCAAAATTTTTCACAAACCTCAAAAGAATGGTAGTCAACTTCATATGGAAAAGCAAAAAATCCAGGATAGCCAAAACAATCCTGTACAATAAAAGAACTTCTGGAGGCATCAAAATCCCTGACTTCAAACTCTACTACAGAGCTACAGTACTGAAAACAGCCTGGTATTGGCATAAGAACAGACAGGAGGACCAATGGAACCGAATAGAAGACCTGGATATTAATCCACACATCTTTGAACACCTGACATTTGACAAAGAAGCAAAAAATATCAAATGGAAGAAAGAAAGAATATCTAACAAGTGGTACTGGCATAACTGGATATCAACATGTAGAAGAATGAAAATAGATCCATATCTATCACCATGCACAAAACTCAAGTCCAAATGGATCAAAGACCTCAACATAAAGCCAGTCACACTGAACTTTGTAGAAGAGAAAGTGGGACATACACTTGAATGCATTGGCACAGGGAACCACTTCCTAAATAGCACTGCAGCAGCACAGACAATGAGTGAAACAATTAATAAATGGGACCTCCTGAAACTGAAAAGCTTCTGTAAAGCAAAGGACATAGTCAACAAGAAAAAACGACAGCCTACAGAATGAGAAAAGATCTTCACTAACCCCACATCAGACAGAGGTCTGAGCTCCAAAATATACAAAGAACTCAAAAAATTGAACACCAAGAGAACTATTAATCTAATAAAAAAAAATGGAGTACATACCTAAACAGAGAACTCTCAACAGAGGAATCTAAAATGGCTGAAAGACACTTAAGGAAATGTTCAACATCCTTAGTCATCAGAGAAATGCAAATCAAAACAACTCTGAGATTCCATCTTAGACCTGTAAGAATTGCCAAGATCAAAAACACTGATGACAACTTTTACTGGAGAGGTTGGGGGGAAAAGGGAACACTTCTGCATTGCTGGTGGGAATGCAAGCTGGTTCAACCCCTATGGATGTCAGTGTGGCGATTTCTCCGAAAATTAGGAGACAACCTTCCTCAAGACCCAGTAATACCACTTTTGGTTATATATCCAAAAGATCCTCAATCGTGCCTCAAGGACATGTGTTCAACTATGTTCATAGCAGCATTGCTTCTCATAGCCAGAACCTGGAAACAACCTAAATGCCCCTTGACCGAAGAATGGATAAGGAAAATGTGGTACATTTACACAATGGAGTACTACACAGCAGAAAAAAATAACGGCATCTTGAATTTTGCAGGAAAATGGATGGAGCTAAAATACAATATTTTGAATGAGGTAACCCAGACACAGAAGACAATTATCACATGTACTCACTCATAGGTGGTTTTTAAACATAAAGCTAAGAAAGCCAGCCTACATACCACAATCCCAGAGAACTTAGACAACAATGAGGACACTAAGAGAGACTTACATAGATCTAATCTACATGGGAAGTAGAAAAAGACAAGATCTCCTGAGTAAATTGGGAGCATGGGGACCTTGGGGAAGGGTTGAAGAGGGGAGGAGAAAGTCAGGGAGGGGAGTAGAGGAAAATGTAGAGCTCAATAAATATCAATAAAAAAAAACCCAAGGAAAAAAACATAAAAAGCAACCAAAAAAGAGTATAATGTCTGGTTACTTAGGCATATATCATGGAGTTGTATAGCTAGGTAATATGGTAGGTTAAAAATTCTCAATGCTAATCTGCAGGGAGGACTCAGCACGTGACACGCTCACCCACAGTGGGTGTAATCTCCAGGGAGGACTCAGCACGTGACGCGCTCACCGACAGTGGATGAAATCTCCAGGGAGGACTCAGCACGTGACGCGCTCACCGACAGTGGATGAAATCTCCAGGGAGGACTCAGCACGTGACGCGCTCACCGACAGTGGATGAAATCTCCAGGGAGGACTCAGCACGTGACGCGCTCACCCACAGTGGATGAAATCAGAACTCACCTTTCCCAAAATTCTCATCCGAATCAGATCTGTTTTCTTTCCTTGGTTTTAATTATTGTAACTGAAGTAAAATGAAATTTTTAAGTTGTTTAAATTTTCATTTCCATAATCACTAAGGATGGTGGATGTTTTTAATTTTTTCACACAATTTTATTTTTTCTATTGAGAACTCTGCTAAGATCCCTGGCCCATTTTTTCCAATGAGTCATTTTGTTCCTTTATTCTTTATTCTTGACTAAGGTATATTCTGGATATTAATATTTTTTTCTTCCTTTCTTTTAGTTTCCTTGTAACTGGATTGACTATTTCCTTAGCTACATAGAAATCTTTCAAGTTTGAAGCAGTTATTTCAATTTTTGTACTCATTTTCTGGGAGGATGGAATCCTGCTCAGAATGTCTGTTTTATAACTATGTCTTATAGGGTACTGCCAATGCTGACTTATAGGAGTTTTAGTCTTTGAAGTTCCGAAATAGATCTTGCTTCTACTTAGATCTAATTTTTGTGATGAGTCTTAAATCTTCCTCTGATTTTATTTTATTTTTCATGTGGATAGCTAAGTTTTCTAGTATCATTTTTATATGTGCACTAGTGTTCCGCCATGGGTGTCAGGTGCCCTGAAACTGGAGTTACGGACAGTTGTGAGCTGCCATGTGGGTGCTGGGAATTGAGCCGGGTCCTCTGGAAGAGCAGTCGGTGCTGTCCATCCGTGAGCCATCTCTGCAGCCCCTCTAGTATCATTTGTTAATGATGCATTCTTTTTTTAGATTATGTTTTGGCACCTTTCCCCAATATTAAATGGTTGAATTTATATATGCCCTATGCTTGGTTCTCTGATTTTGCTCCATTGAGTCACATGTAAGTTTTTTAAACTTACCTTTACTCAGCAAGATCTTTAAAGCAATATAAAAGTCACAATGTGTATATATTCCATTTTTCAAGTGGATTATTACAATGTATAAAATAAAAGATAACATGTTTCTCATTGCCTTGACATGATTCAAAATTTTGGCTATTGCAGGTAAAATAAATTTCCCAATGTCCCTAAAACATTCATATCTAAGCAACTTGGTACAGTTTAACAAGTGTAAACAAGCAAGTACTTTCCTTAGTTAGTTTTCTTTTTACTGGAAGACTGTATTTTGTGGTTATAAAGAAAGGATCAGTTATTTTATTATTCATCTCGAATGGTTATCTTATAAAAAATCTTAAAACAAGGAGAAATCTAAACTTTTATATATAAAACAATCAGACATCTCTACCTTAAATCCTCAGGGTGCATACCCACTCACCAATATTTTATATTTAAGTCTTATTATGAAGCTGAGGACAAAACTGAGTACAAGAATTAATCATCGTCTTTGATCACCAACCCATTTTTAACAAGAAAGGCACATCAGGTAGTAATAACTAGAATTCCTTTGCTTGTGTTTCTTGACCCTTACTATACCATAGCACATTGTTTAGACTTCTTGATTTTTCATTCTTATGCTATTTTTAGAGCATTTTATTTTGAAAAAATAAAATATTTTCATAAAATTTTTCTACATTATCATATTTTCAGAATTTTTCAAATTCTCCAAGTTTTATAAGATTTGCACATTACATAAAGGCTTTCAGAAATTTCTCATGTTTATAATGTTGACCTTGTATGGAGATGCAGTGATCTCTAGCAACAGAGGTTTTGATAAGCCATATGCCACATTATTGATTACGGAAATCTTTCATTCCAATAGCAATTTTCTTGAGTATTCATAGAAATGAATGGCAGATAGAGACTTGAAATATTTAACACACTCATAATTTTCTCTCCTGTATAAATATTCGTATGTTTTATAAAATTTGAGCCCCATGTATAGGGTTTCTCACAATCAGTGCATTTGTGAGATTTTTCTCGTGTATGAATTCTCAGACAAGAGACAAGTGCAAAGGAGTTCTCACTTTTACTACATTTGTGAGGTTTCTCTTCTACTATGAATTTTCTCATGAACTGTAAGATTTGAAACCTGTGTAAAGGATTTCTGACAATCACTAGATTTGAAAGGTTTCTCTCCTACATGAATTCTCTGATGTGGTTAAGATGGTCTTGATGAAACATTTTGTACATTCAGTGTATTTGTAAGGTCCCTCCCCTTATAGGTTTTATAATGGTTTTTAACCTTATAAAAGAGATAAAATAATTCCACACTTTTTAGATCTGTAGGATCTCATGCCAGAATAAGATCTATGGTGTTAACTGAGAACTGAGTACAACCTGTAACATTTTCCACATTTCCTGCATTGCTGTGTTTTCTCTACACTAGAGAATCACTTGTGCTATAAGCTGTACACTGGGAGAATTTTTGGACCATATGACAATCTCATTATGTTCATAAGTCTTCTCTTAGATATCCACAGGGTCAAGACAATGTGCTTCGATCCTTGATCCAAGATGTTCACATATTTCCTGTGTATGTGATATTTCTCTGGAAAATGAGGAAAAATTGTGTGTATAGGTATTAATGAATGCTTACAGATTCAAGAAATGATGTCTCCTTAAATTCTCTAAGACAAGTTACCTAATACTGCTTAAAAGCAGAGTTCTTGCCAGAGGCCTTTATTCTTTACTACAACTCCTTAAATTCTCTAAGACAAGTTACCTAATACTGCTTAAAAGCAGAGTTCTTGCCAGAGGCCTTTATTCTTTACTACAACTACATGCATGCTTAGAACCAATCTAATCTCCATCAAGCAAAAATGCTTTACCAGATAAGAGCACTGGTTGTTCTTCTAGAGCATAGCCATTGAGAGCACAACACCCACATGACATCACATAGCTTATTCTATTTCTAGTCCCATTGGATCTGTGATGATTTGAAAGAAAATGGTACCCAAAAGTGAATGGCTCTGTTAATATGTATGTTGTTGATGGCATGGGTGTGGCCTAGTAGAAGGAGGTGTTTCACTATGGAGGTGGGTTTTGAAGTCTCCTTTACTCATATCTAATCTCCATCAAAGGGCTGATAGCAGCCTTGCCATTCTTACATGAACTACCGTCCCTGTAAAAGCAGGGACAATCAGATGATTGAGAAGTAATAAATTTTGAGAAAAGAGTTCTTTGAAGGATTATATGTAGAAGTTTTCCCTATTTTCTTGCTGTTTATGTTTTTGAGAGAGTCTAACACACTGTGTAAGCCAGGCTGCTCAAGAGCTCATCGCATCTGCTTCCCCAGCCTCCCTAGTTCTAGGTCTAAAATCATCGTGTGCTGTGCTGCCAGTACTAAATATACAGACAGAAACTCCAACATAAATAAAGAAATGAAATCAGAACCATTTTTTCTCTATTTTATAATCATTACATTTTTAAAATTCAAAAATAAGTAAAGTTTAATCCAATACTAATGTCAATACATTCTAATGACTAAGTAAAATATAATGCATTTCATTGCTCTCAAACTTCAACTTTCTTTGATATTTGGAGTTATCATTAAATATTAGATAAGAGGGCTGCACATCCCACTCAGAGATCAAACAAAAGTACAATGGAAAAAATGAAAAAGTTAGGTTTATTACCAGAATACCAGAATTTTTGCCATTTATGGTAGCCTCTAGATATTTCAGAGAGTTTACATACATACAAAGCAGGCAAATACTAAGAATGAGGCAAATCTTCTTCACAAAGAATTATCACTGGCACAGGAGTCCAGTTAGCTATATCAGAGCATCTTTCATTTGGCAATTCCTGTAAGGTTACTGGATATATTAAGGTTGGTTGTTGGAAAACCTTAGGCTATTTCTCTCTATTCTTATAATGTAACACCGTAATTGGTTCTCCATTAAATTCCTTTGTTTAAATTTAAATGTCATACTTACCTGGCAGGGGAGATACCATGATCACGAAGGTGGTTTTCCCAGGGTGAGGCTTATCCATTGCACTCTGGGTGTGCTGACCCCTGCAATTTCCCCAAATGCGGGAAACTCAACTGCATAATTTGTGGTAGTGGGGGACTGCGTTCGCGCTCTCCCCTGAATAAAGAATTTAAAAAAAATAAAAATAAATAAATAAATAAATTTAAATGTCTCTGTGATCTGTTTTATTACGTTTTTCTAAGGCTTGTGTCTAGGCACTCAGATTAACCAACTTTTTTAATGATAAAGCAAAAATGATAATGCTGATAATGTTCACAATTGGCATTACATAAATCCCATATAATTAGATATCCTCTCATTTAATCATTCCATTTTCAAATTGTCTAGTATATTATATAAAGTGACCCAAATCTCTCCATTATTATGGTTTTCCCATTTTTAATGTGGGAAAAAGCTCTTTCTTTTAATTAATTCCTCCCTTTGAGATTTCCCAATTGTCTTCCCAAGTCTACCAAGCTGTTGATGAGGCATTGTTCAGGAAAAGCATGTGTGGCTGGGGGATCCCTAAAGGCAGACCCAGCCAGTCTAGGGCCAGAGAGTACTGTGGCTTTTGGAGCCCAGGGGCTTCTGGAGTTGGGGTGACAGCTCTAGACTCTTTCAGAGAGGCTACAATAGGAAAATCCCAAACTCACTTAGAGGATTGGGGAAGAAAGAAAAGCCACGTGCATCTTCAGTGGGAGCCGCATGTGCAGCATCGGCCTGTGTCAGTGCCTAAAAAGCCACAGGCAAACTGCTTATTTATGAATTCATACAATAATTGCTGGATTCCAATTGTAGAGTGAATAATAAAAATCCAGAAACAGATATTGGGGTTCAACCTGAAGATCAGAAAAGTAAAGCAGCCAGGCACAAGAGAGCTCTTTACCTCTATGAAGTCCTCAGAATGAAAGAGAGTGAGCTCCTGTCTCATCAGGCCTTATATTCCTCCTCTAGTGCTGGGATTAAAGGCGTGCACCGCCACCACACGACCTCTATGGCTACTAATGTGGCTGCTGGTATCTCAGGTGTGCACCACTACTGCTTGGCCTGCATGGCTGACTGGTGTGGCTGTTCTGCATTCTAGTCTTCAGGCCAGCTTTATTTATTAAAGTAGAAATGAAATACCACTGCATACCTGTCTGGACTGCCTTTGGGAGATGGAGTGTCTTGAGAGGGTATGGAAAGAGATTCCATTTTGAGTAGGAGAGAAGGGACCACAGTAATTCTTTTGTACATTGTGCACTGATAATAAGCACTTAGCCTAGTACCTCAAAGTTTTGTGAGCTCGATACACAACTTCTCTCTCACACTGCCCTATTTTCTGACCCTGAGCTCCAAGCTTTGGTTAGACACAGGTGCTGTGTATATGTGGAGAAGCATGAGGGCACCCCAGCAGAACTTTTTTCTGCTTTGGAGCTGAGTCGACTGGGAGAAGTGTGGAAGGGAGAAAAGGAAGTGGGAGGAGTGGGGAGACTGAGTGAGAGAGAAAGGTGGCTGCAGGAATGTGACCCTTAGATCAGAGCATGGCAAGGGATGTCCAAGTGGTTCCTGCCTCCCTCCAGTTACTGCCTGCCTACAACCAAAGCTTTCCCGCATCCTGCCTAAGTAACTGTCCACCCCTGTGCAGACAGGCCTTTAGGCAAGTTGTTCCAAGGCATCTTTCCAAGTCTAGTCCATTTAGCACTAGCTTTTGTGTTCCCTACCTCTACTCGGGGGAAGCCGCAAGACGGGAATTTCTTGTCACAGCAGTCTGGTTGCTCCTGATTTACAAATCTTGTCACCCTCCACTGCAACAAACACATTTCTGCACTGCACAAATCTCCCTCTAGGAGCTGTACCTAGCGAATGGTTTCTGCCCATGGCCCATGAGGCCTGTGCAGGCTGAGGAAGGGCTCCTGGTGAGGGCAGCAGTTCAGTATGCCATGCTCTCCCCATGCTCGCTCTCCTCCCATGGAATGTGTGACCTACAGTCGCTGGGTGGTCTCCAAAACTGGCGCTTCCTGTCCTCCATGGATTGCGGCGGGGGCAGCTCAGCACTGGAAAGCTCCTCAGCATTCGTTTAGCAGCTATCAGTTTAGATTTGAAATGAAGATTTCCTGGCAAGGCCACGGGTGCATAAGGGGCAGTGTGTTGGCAAGCTGGACAGGAAGTCCCTTTTCCTATCAGCACTGCGTCAACTGAGCACTCAGCCAAGCTCTTTCACAGGGCCAAGTAAGGGAACTTGGAGCTCCCACCCCCAGAATCCTGGCTTCCTGGGCCAACCATGAATTTCCAGGTCCAAATTCCTTTTTACTGAATCTATTTTGTAAGGAAGGGAGTTCGCAGGGTGCTTGCCTAGGATATAAGTGGTCCTGGGTTCAATTCCCA
>PVIU01026287.1:10599-22348 GCA_004026605.1 Ondatra zibethicus | reverse complement strand
CTGCTCTCAGGATTACTTATTTGCCTGCAGTTCTTTGTGTAGGGTTGAGATCCCTCCATTTAGCATATGTATTTTTGTTGTCTTTTTCTTCAGTTCATGCTTACTTTGGCCAACTATGTTGGTTAGAACTCAGGGGTGTAGATTCTGACTTTACTAGGATACAATCTTACAGCAAAACCCAAACCTTGTAGCTTTTACAGACTTTATGCCACCTATTCCACTATGTTCCCTGAGACTGGGATGCAGGCTTGTTTTGTAGACATAGTCATTCTATTAGCATTGCAGAGCATACTTTTGAATTTATTTCATCTACATTTACTCTCTGATTTTCTCTGAATCTTTTTCTCTCCCCCTAATTTCCTCTCAGGATTATCCCCCTTTTATTGTTTGTTTTCTTTTCTTAACAATAATGAATTACTCCATTTCTAGTATTTGCCTTACTGAAACATAAATATATGTGCATGAGACAATGAACTTATATAGTGACATTATCCCAATGAAGGAATATGTAGCATGCCATATGTACTAAGTCATACAGTATTGATTCATGTATCTATCAAAATGAAAAATAGATTAGCACTGAGTAAATTTAATATGCCTAGAGAAAGGAGATCAAGTAGAAACCATTAAGAAAGTCTTTGTAGTAGTAGGATTGTTTCATAAATTTAAATTTTAAGTTGGCCATAAAATTCTATACATGTAGTATAGTTCATAAAAGTCTCTACCGGTGGTTAAAAATTCCAAAAACTAAAACTCTTTGACACAGAGGTACACTTTTCATGCAAATTACAGAGTTTTATTAAAATGAAAGTAAAATTTAGATGTTTTAACAAGAATATCATTGCTTTACAAATAATTTCAAAGAAAATACTTAAAAATATCTTAAAATTTTTTTATTGTTTTTATAACATCACATACTTCATTTCAGCACTGTGGAAATTTTTAATTATCCTTTATATATCCTGTTCTATGATCTAATTTTCTTATATATTGTCAGCTCTTTAGGCTAACCAGGACAGTCCAGATACACTGATTCCAGAGTAGTGACAGGATTGCTGTATTGCTGGAGGGAGTGGCTGGGTCACTTTTTTTTCTCCACTATTCTAAGGATGCTCCTACAGAAGTTTTTTCAGAGCAAAAGCTGCCAAGATATTTCAGCTCAGAAATGGGAGATACTTAATGCTTGAGCACATGGCTCAACATTTGCATTTTAACTGGGCATGAGCCTCAGTCTCAGGGAGAAACAGCTGTTTTGAAAAACATTGGGGAGATGATCATTAAAAAGTTTAAAATAAGCAAAAATTGCTGCTCTGCCATGTCACTGGAGTTTGTGAAATGTTGATTTCAGCCAAAGCCTCGTTTACTTTTATTAGGTAATATAATGACTCATATGTGTGAATCAAACACACACACACAGACACATACATACACACACACAGACTATTGAGTACTATATTAAAACAAAAATGTATGTTGTTAACATAATGTTTTTCACTTTTCTTTTTTTTTTCAACTCATCCTGTGTGCTACTACGGGAGACATACTTATCTTGCTTTAATATAGTTCTGTAGTGTTAATCCATCAATATAATCATTTTCTGTGAAGGGAATTGACTCTGAGTTATTTGTTAGAATAATATTTCCCCATGATGCAAATAAGAAAGAAAAATATTTAATCTATTTAATTTGACAAAATTACTGAGATGAATGCATTCTTTTTCTACATTCCTCTGTTCTTCATGATGTTCATCTACCTCCTTTTCTCTGTTCTCACATTATTTAAAGTAGTTATTAATCTTTAATCTAATAAAATGAAATGCAAACTTCAGTCTTATAAAATATACAATCCAGTGGTGAAGAAGTGCACTCATGTATCATGTGAAACATGAACACAGAAACATGTCTCATGTGAAGTTAGACTTGTTCAAGCAATTTCTGTGAACTCTGGCACTTTGTGACATCTGGTTGTTCTGTCTAATTTTTAAAATAGGCATCATTTTCCTTTTATAGTGTATATCATATATGCATATGTACACCCATAAAATACACATTTGTTAAAGTATTTGTACATATGTGTCTACACTAAACTTTTTGAATTTAATTGTAGTCAGACTGAAGGTTATCTGAAACATCACCATAGAACCTTCGTCCAACAACAGATGGAAACAGAAGCAGAGACCCACATCGGAGCTCTGGACTGAGTTTCCAAGATGCATTTGAAACGTGGGTGGAATGAGAGTATGAGCAAGGAAGTCAAGACCATGAGGGTTCACACACTGCTACAGTTTGCCTGAGCTACTGGGAGCTCTCCAACTCTAATTGGACTGGGAGTAAATGAGCATGGGATAAAACTAGTCCCTTTGAATGTGATCGACAGGGCAGACTGAAGGGCCACAGACAGTGGGTGGCACTGGGATCTGTCTCTACTGCATGTGCTGGCCTTTTGAAATCCTATTCTTTTTTTGGATGCATACCTTGTTCAACCTAGATGTAGTAGGGAGGGCCTTGGACTTTCCACAGGGCAGGGTGCCTTGCCCTCTCTTAGGATTGGAGGGGGAAGGTGTAGGAGGGTGGGTGGAGGTAAAGGGAGGAGGGGACAGAGTGGGAATTTGGGTTGGTATTTTTTAAAAGTAATAAAATAATAATAATAATAAATAATATTTTTTCAAAACCAAATTTATGTTACAAGTCAATAAATCCAATTTTCAAACTGAGTTATTTCATTTTACCATTTTAGCTTTGAGCATTTTAAGCCCAAAACTAGCTACCCTTCATTCACATGCATTTGAGTACTTCAGAAATTGACCTCCAATGCCTTATTCAACAATCATTAAAAACAAAAAGTAATTTTGTCTCAGAAATAAACACAAATCTAACAACTCAGATCATATATGCTGTCTGTCAACATATTATTCAAAGTTAAATCAATCAACATCTTTTTTAAAATTCACAATTTTTTATTATTGTTAAAGTAAATATACAATTGGGACTTGGGACACTTGTTTTTTTTAAAAAAAAAACACTATCTGTGTTTGTAATCTTCTTATACAGTTTTGTTGTAGTTTGGTGTGGCAAATTATCAAAGTGTAATGTTTTAATATTTGAGAATTAAAGGAACAGTAGATATTCTATAGCTTAATTTAATAAAAAGTTTTAAATATTTTTAATTAAGAAATTGCTTTTTTAAAATGTGTGTGAATGTACGTGTTTGTGTGTGTGTGTGTGTGTGTGTGTGTGTGTGTGTGTGTGTCTTAATGTGTGCACTCCTTAGGTGCCTTTCACTATTTCATTTTTTGGTATTGTTTTGAGGCAGTAACTCTAACTGGTTTTTAGCATGTGAAATTGGCTAATCTGGGTCACTATTGCAAATCAGGAATCTGCCTATCTCTGTCTCCTCAGAGTTTGGGTTTAAAAGGTTTTCACCAGTCCTGGTACTTTTAGATGGATCTAGTGAGCAGCCCCATGCCCTTTACTGACAACAGTAGCTTTGAATCTGAAGATTTTCTTTTTTATATTCCCACCAAATTTAAACATTTCAGACCAAAATAAAGCATATAATGAAAATGTTTACATAGGTTTATATATTAATGTTAAACATTTTTCTTTGACTAACCACTTTCCAAGACAATAATTAAAATGATTGTTTTTACTTGACTTTTTGGACTTGGCCTCTAGCTGCAGGCTGTCTTTGGTATTGTTGCCTTCTGGCTGGTTGGCTTATCATAAATGGGAAGATACAAGAAGGAAGAACTAGGGAGGCTGTCCTTCCCTCCTTTTGTGACCAGAATATCAATGCCAGACCACTGTGACCTTGTTTTCTGCATTCCTGGTACCTTCACTGGATTCTTACCTTTCAATCCAGGTCTCCTTTGTTGTAATCAATACCTCCTAATGTCACTTTTGTAACAACTGGGCTAATGAATATTATCTCTGTTTAGTGGATTACCCCATATGACAATTAAGTCAGTTTAAACATATAAAATTGAACAAATCCATCATTTTAGCCTTTCTTCTTCTTGAGTAATATGAAATTTCAGTACATATGTTTTTGAATTTTCTTTAAGTTGTAGCATTTCCTTTTGGTCTTGCATGTCATGGAAGCAAAACTTCATTAGACCAGCCCTGGAGAACAGCATCATTTTCTACTGCATATCCTCTGATGTGCATCCTTTAGAGGTATACTTTATGAAAAGCAAAATATACTGATATGCCAAAACAGTAGTGTCACTATTATTTTGAAAAATTATTTTTTATTCTATATAAAAATATACCTTGAATATTTTGTATGGTATTTTGTGTACAGAATTCATCTAATTGCTGATAGTCTTCTACCTGATATTACTGAGCACACTAGCCCATAGCACTTTATTAATTGAAAACAACTTACATTTTAATGAAAGGATGTAGATGTATTTTCATGTTTATGTATACTTGGATAATCAAAAGTTACAATTAAGGGGACACTTTTATGATTCAGATTTAGCTTAAGAATTTAAATAAATTTTTAGATTTTTTTAAAATTGTACATCACTACTGAAAATCTATAGTGTATCCATAGATTCCAAATTTTTATAGCTATTCATAATTAAAATGTAGGAACAAATTAATTTCACAAGGTAATGTCATTACGTGGGATAATATAGCACAATAGTCACACCTTCATAGTCAATGTGAAGAAGAATCTCTTAGTTTGAGCCAATGAACTTGACACAAAAAGGGCCAATGATCCCCAAATCATCTCAAGGGAGCCACCTATCCATACAGCTCAATTTGTCTTAAATTATTAATAAAATTATAGTACTGCATTCTATACAATATTACACATATATGTACATCTACTAATGTGCATGACTACCACTATACAGTTGAGTGTATATATTTATTTACACACACACCCAGACACACACACACACACATATACATGATTGCTACCTCAAGCCATTTGCTTATGCTGCTTGTTATTTTACAGAAGATAGAATTAGTGCTAATTAGTGAAAGCAAATTTAAAGCTTTAAATGATGAGAAAATTTAGATATTTCTAGCATATTGACAATAATGCTATAGAAATATCACAAATAAAATGATAAACCACAAAAACTCACCTCAAAGCTTAGTATAAGTTTTTTTCAGAATATTAAACATATGATATTAGACCCAGATGCACTCACTTAGAAAACTAAAACCATTGAATTCTTATGTCTCTTTTATATTACATGTTGTGGTATGCTTCTGTAAAATAGTCAAGGTTAATTAAATTTGTTTTATAAATTTTCTGTAATTCTGCTAGCCTTTTTACTGAGCTAACCCAAGACATCATGTGTCATTGATTGCCCAAATATTTCTACAAAATAGTCTGAAGATAAATGATCCCTTTTCCTAAAAATGAGAATTTTTAAAATGTAAAAACAATCATTTTAGTAGTAATATATCTATTTCTATTGTAGGATTTCACCATTAAATCAGTTTTCACAAATCAGTTAAAATATTTAATCTTTGTTGTAAATTGACATGAGTGAATTCTATCAGAAGTATATCATAAATTCAGATTTAATAGGGAAGCCACATGTAAAACTAATGACTTTTATTGTATAAAACAATTAATTTCTTTTCACAGATATTTATGTGTGAAATTAAATATTTCATACGTTCATTAATTTTATAATTTTAGAAATCAGCTACTTTGATGTGCACTAATCAACTTTTCCATTTATGTGAAAGCTAATTCTTTAATGGACAGCAATAATTTTCTCTGTGTAATGAGTCATCATGCATGCCCTGCATATTAAAAACTTAAAATAGGCCTTTTATTTTCGTCATGGTCAACAATATTATGCTGCGCCTCTCTGCATAAAATTTATTTCTGTTGAATTAGCTATGTAAGTCTTTCATTTTAAAATATTAACATATTTTTGCCCTTTGAAAAGCCAGCCATCTTTTCCCAAATTATGTTCCTCTGAAAGTGCCCTCGTTTGTTATTTATTAGTTCTCAATAAAAGTCTGTCAAAGTAATAGGAATCCATGCATTGTTTGTGATGGACATGCAGCAAACATATTTAATGACATTTGTATATCAACAAAATAAAAATGAATTTCCAGAATAATATTATGCATACATATGCCATCATGTAGGAGACTTTATATTTCTATAATTTTAAAATTCTAGAAGCTAATAAGCAAACTTTAATTTAAAACTTGTGATCTATTCCTATATTAAGACATTTTTTGGAGATGCAGTTAAATATAATTTCAATAAGAGAATAACACTATTTATACCATAGGAAAGTGCTATTTTGTGAGGAACTAAATAAAACACATAGTAAAATTAATATTAACATATAAGTACAACTTAATTAATTTTTGCATAAATATTGAATATTAAATTATTATTTAATACATAATTAATATTAGTATGATTAGTTAATTATCTATTATAATGCACAAAAGATACCTCCAAATGGGTCGAAGGCCCCAATTTGAAATCAGACATAATTTAAAAACTCTAGAAGAAAATAATGTCAGTACCTTATAAAATACAGATGCAAGACAAGACTTTGTGACTAGGACTCCATTTTCCATAAATTAAGTGCAACAGTTGACAAGTGGGACAACATGAAACAAAAGAACTTCTAGGGAAAAAAATCTAAGGAAAAATTACTCAAGCAAAGAAGCAATTCATACAAAGGGACAGATTCCTTGCCAGCTATGAACTTGTGAAAGATGATTAGTATCTAGGATATAAAAAGAACTCAAATACAAAGAGTCAAGAAAGAATGGGAAAATGAATGATGGAAATATATTATTATTAATAAATATATGTATATATATATAATGAATACATACACATATATGAGGATCTAAGCAGAAGTATTCAATAGAAGATAAAAAAAAATTACCAAGACAAACTACATAAGCATTCTTTACCTTTAGCAATTGGGGAAATATAAATCAATGCAACTGATAATTCAGTTTACCTAGGTCAGGATGAATATGATCAGCAAAACAGCAGACAATAAATGTTGGTCAAGATTTCAAGGAAAGGAATTCTTTCATTTAGTGCTGGAAGAGTTGCAAGTTAGTATGGCTATTCTAAAATTCAGTATGGAGAGTCCTCAAAATTGTAAATATAAATCTACCATATGACCAATATATGCCATTACTCTACCTTTTCCCAAAGGACTCAATGGGTTATTCCACAGATACTTGATCAGCAATGCTCATTGTTACTGGAACAACAGTTCTTAGGAGATAGAAACATTCTAAATGTTCTTCAATATATTAATGGATAATGACAATGTGGGAAATAACACAAAATAATATAGACTAATGCTGTTGCCCTTGGTTACCTCTAAAAGGTCAAATATAAGTCCGTATTTTTGAGAAACCAGAATACCTAGGATACAGAACTCAAGTTATTCATGCCAGACATAACCAGAACTACTTCTTCCAGAGGCCTAACAAGCATAGGGCTAGAATATATTAAGCAAGCATTAAGAGAGGGAAGAAATTAATACTTCTACCTGGCTTGGTCACCTATGAACCACAATTACTATTACAACAAGACAGTGAAGGCACAGTAAGTGGCAATCACATGTTGTTGGTAACTACTAACATCATAACAGAATTTAAGTTTCACTCAACAGGAGGTAAATCAAGCATGGACCAGAAATCCAGGTGTTTTTCAGGGCTAAAGTGGTCACAGAGTTTAGGAAAGAATCTACTACCAACACTTTGTTAGCATCTATAAATTCTAACTTCATTCTATACTTTATTTTGACAACTACAGATAAATGTAGCTAAGACTCCTTATCATGTAGCACATGGAGACCATTAGAGAAAATTGATAGTGGATAAATGCAGTGATCAAAGGATTGTAAGCAGCATAGTCTCACTGTATATGTTCTCATCAGTATTTTTGCATCTTAGGCTCTGGAAACAATAGAAGAGTTAAGTGGAAAAAATGAAAGAGCAAATAAGAAAAAAACAGGACATATGCTATGAAACAGTCTGTCCTAAAAATGGCCACACAAGTAAGAGCATAGTTAACATGGAAAAGGGATAATTCTAAGGTCCCTCCCCTAGATGTAGAACTACAGACAACTAATGACTGCTGAGAGAGGGGGAATTAGTCTCTAGCAAGATGAACCTCCTAATTAGTCATAGATACCAAGTAGTCAGCCATGAAACATTGTGCACACAAACATCAAAAGTGGACCTAGTAAGTTTTATTTATATGACAGTGCATACATACAACACACACATACACACATGCAAGCACACACAAGTAACAAAAGAAAAAGTGGGGGAGTGTGGAAGGAGTTGTAGAAAGGAAATTGAGAAAGGCTGAAGAGAGGAAAGAAAAGAATGAGAGTAGTAAAATTATATTTTAATTAAAATGCATCAAAAGAGAAATAAGTATCTTTAAGGTAGCAAATAATAAATGTAAAAGCAAAATTGTGTTTAGTTGCAACCTCTAGATGAGTATCATACTTTTTAGCTATAAATAGGTTAAAGAGCTGTCCGTAGGCTTAGGTGATTTATATAATTATAAAACAACCTTACCTTGGGAATAACTTAATTCAGAAAACACCTAATACCCATCTAACCGGTCAATTATACTAGCTTAGTTCCCAAGTACCTTAGGAAGTGATGACTTTTATAATGATGGTTAGAGAATTCCCTGGGATTTAGGAAATGATGTCCATAACTAAGCACAGTGTAAACAAATATCCAACTGCACTTCAACTACTTTTGTAATGATCATAACTCAGGATTGTATATATAATTTTGCCAATTGTTTTAAAATTTTACTACCATGGTAAAGTGAAAAATTACTCAATCAAACCATCATATGTTCAGGGTCTTCTGTATAAAATATAAGATAATTTAAAGTAATTGATGTGTTATTACATATCATATACATTTCATGCTTCAGTCTTTATATAATTTAATTTTGATTTTAGTGGGTTTTTTCTTTACTTATCACATATTTTTGGAAGAAATAATCTTAGTAAAATAATAAAAGAAATTATCTTTTATCATGGTTAACAAACTTACAGAGGTTCAAGTTTTAAACCGTCAGGTACTTTCAAAGTAACGAAAACAAATGATTTTCTTTGCCATTAACTTTCTAAGCCTTCTGACTTTTGTGAATTCACTTCAGCTAGGCTCAAATGGTGTATGAAATGAAAATTTCCTGCCTAACCACTGCACATAGGAAACATCCTGATGATGTCTTGCAATCAATGTTCTGTTCAGTTATTTTTTATAATACTGTGGTCATGGAGTAAGACATACTTGGTGAGGAAAACAAAAAAGGGCAAAGTAAAAAACTTTTTTCAAGTGACATTTTGACATGTTTGCTTTTTACATTTATTTGGAAATATTAGGTCAACTTGAAATGAAATGCCCTTTTTGATTGGGTAGTCATGGATGTCCCAATATAATGTATTAAATCTGACCCTCATGTGTATGTTTAGGTTATTTTAATTTATGAGCTCCATTCATAATAATTATGCTAGATATGTAACATCTATGAAATAATGGAGAGAGTCTATCTTACAAGCTTATGATGAATTCACAATGGTGTAATCATATCTGTCCTCACATCATCATTATTGTGTATGCTAGATGTCATGTGGTACAATGTGGAGACAAACTAACATGATTTATAAAGAAGCATGGAAGCAGCTATAGATGTAAATATAAACTATTAAATCCTACATATTAGTCTTTCTATTTTTTCTTGTAGTGTTCATTTTATTTTCATTTCTTCCATATAGCTAGAATTCATTGACACATAGCAGTAAAAGTATATGTCATGATTTTTAAATGTTGCTCTCTAAAAGAATAAAATAGACATGCCACAAATTTTTTATATATATATGTTTATTTTTAAACTGGATTTGGCCTATTCCAGAGCATTACTGAGACTTCATTTTTCATTTTTAAAATCTAGAATAGGTAGAGATACAAGATGGAAAGTTTAGCTTGTTTCTTCATTCTTCAGATGTTTATTTAAAATCTCATTTGCATTGTCTGTTACTATTTTATTTACAAACAGAATTGAAAACAGGTGGCATTTAGCCCCACTTTAATAACATTCCAATCCCACTTGTACTTAAAAATTAAGTCAGGAACAATGAACATTACTCTTTTACTTATGAAATGGTTTGTCTTTAGTTATTATATTTTATTTTGTTTCTTGCTGTGGTACAATGGTCTGTACCCTATCAATTGTATTTTAATAAATGCTGATTGGCCAGGCAGAAAGTATAGGCAGGGTGACCCAGGAAGGATGTATAGGTGGGGCAACAGGAATGCTGGGAAATGAGAAGCACAGTCTGCACTCGTGACCCGGCCACAGAGTAAGATGTGATTACCTCGCCTAAAATGGTACCAAGCCACATGAATAACTCAGACAAGAATTATGGGCTAATGTAAGTTATAAGAATTAGTAAATAAGAAGCCTGAGCTAATGGGCCAATCTCTTTAAAATTAATGTAGACTTCTGTGTCATTCTTTGGGACTTAAGGGCAGCAGGACTGGGCGGGATAGGAAACCTCAGTCAACAGTTTCTAATTTCAGAAAACTCAACACTGTAATTACAGATTTATATAATTTATTTAATTCACAATGGTCTGATAATAAATATGTAATTTAATAAAAATAAAATACACTATGTAAATCAAGAGAAACTTCTAAGATGAATCCTAGAATGTGTGCTTTGTGATTCTCTCATTGGTCAGCCCACTGGAAATAAGAATGAAGTAGCCTGAATTGAATGGGCCGTTTTCCCCTTACTGTGTGACTTTCAGAGTCTAAATTGTTCCTTGTGGAACTGCACTATTTTCATGTTCATATGAACAACCAGAGAATACTCTTTCAAGTAAAAGAGCATCACACAATATGTTTATTTCCTATTTTTGTTATGACATCATACTATGGAGAATAACACACTAATTTAAGCTCTCAGTAAGGACGTGCACTTGCTTCTGGGTGGAGAGATTCTTCCTTGCCCTGCTTACTTTTGGAGAGTTTGCCACAAACATTTGACCTTATTTCTTTTGTAATCACGTGCATCTCATCTTTTGTCATACTGGATTTTCTTTGTGTCTCTTTATAATCTTAAAACAACAAAGGATTTGTTTTGAGGCTCACAACATTTTGAAATGAACTTCCCACAGGGCAGGGCACCATGCCCTCTTTTAAGGAAGCAGGGGAGGGAGGAGGGGGGAGCAGGAGGGGACTGGGAGAAGGGGAGGAAATGCAAATTTTTTTGAATGGAAAAAAAATTAAAGAATATGGAAAAAAACTTTATTTTTTAAACAATTTACTTCTTTCCCAACTCTCTATACTCCTATTTTTCTCTCTCCCAAGCCAAGTATATTTATCCATCACTATGACCCAGGTCTTTTTTTGTCTGAATGTGTCCTATTGTGTATCTGCAATTCTTTTCTGACAAGAAGTGCTTCTTAAAATGCTAAGCCCTTCTTATGAATTTAAGTAGCACTCTGTTCACAAAACTCATTTAAATGTTCCACCTCCTGAAAGAGCCAGAGGTTGCACTGACAGCTCAGCCCAGAAACCTGGCATTTCAAAATGACTTGCCTTTTTTTTTTTTTTTTTTTTTTTTTTTTTTTTTTTTTTTTTTTTTTTTTTTTTTTTTTTTTTTTTTTTTTTTTTTTTTTTTTTTTTTTTTTTTTTTTTTTTTTTTTTTTTTTTTTTTTTTTTTTTTTTTTTTTTTTTTTTTT
>PVIU01026287.1:0-10499 GCA_004026605.1 Ondatra zibethicus | reverse complement strand
TTTAGTCCACCACGTTAGCATGCCAATTTGTTATGAGGAGGTCTCTTGTTTGTTTCCCAGCAACCCAGCAGCTCAGACCCAAAATAATCACATAGAAACTATGTTGTTTAAAACACTGCAAAGCCCATTAACTCTAGATTCTTATTGGCTAGCTTTTACATATTAATATAACCTATTTCTAGCAATCTGTGTATTGCCACATGGCTGTGGCTTACCAGGTAAAATTCCCAGCATCTGTCTCTGGTGGAGCTACATGGCTTCTCTGACTCTGCCCGTCTTTCTCCCGGCCTTCACTTTAGTTTTTCCCACCTAGCTAAGTTCTGCCCTGCTATATGAACAAAGCAGTCTTTTAATATTTAATGGTAATCACAGCATACAGAAGGAATCCCACATTATTCATGTTTGTAACTCAGCTTGTTCACACAGGAAGAATGTAAACTCTCTGTATCCTAGGTTATGTGAAAAATTTATGAGTTTATATAGTTATATTGCAAGGAGATTTCAGGACCTCAACATAATAGATATAAAGTTCTATTTTCAGATAAGATATCTAAATTCATCTTTGTGAACATATAACCATTGTGATTATAGAATTATCTAATAGTTCCATCTATTTGTCTATGTGACTTTTCTAGTTTTCAGCAATAGCATTCTTAGAAAATATTATTTTTAAAACCACAGTATTCTGAGACTAAATCAAGGAAAGATTTCAAAATTTGGTGGCTTTTTTGAAATGAATCAAGGATCCTATTCGGTTCTACCTGTGTCTATGTGTTTGTACGTGCATCTGTATGAGTATATGCACACAAGTGCAGGTGTCTGGAAAGGCTAGAAGAAAAGTGCCATATCCTTGTAGTTGAAGTTATGTAAAATCTATTGTCATTTATCATAGGAAACAAGAAAATATATGCTTGATTTATGTGAATGTGATAAACAATTTTCTCAACAATATTCTCACCATGAAGGTATGTGAGAAATATCTCTAAGCAAATGGATACACTGTTCATAAAGATGTAGTACATTTTTAAATATTTGAGAAAATTAGCTTGAAAATAGTGATATTTAATTTAATGTACCCTTAGAAATATAGTATATTAACTGTTAGTCTATAATATTATAAATTGTCAAATTATTTCTGTTCATTTCCCATACTCCTTGAAAATAAAATAAATTAAAAACTATAGTGTATCAATTGACCTAACTCTAAACATGATAGAAACTATTTTGTCTGCATTCATTATGAAAACACAGCATGACCTTTAAGGATGCATTATGCCAGTTGAAACTAAAATTACTCAGCTGTTCTGGGATTTTAGGACTTTCTGTCTTTGACCTTTGAAATAAAAGTAAAAATGAATCCATTTTTCTACATGTCAACATATTCAACTGTTAACTCCAGATAAGGACAATATATTATTTTTTCTTAGTCATTTGAATAAAAGTGCAACCTAGACTTGAGAATTTCAAATCACTGAAAGTTATGAAATATTTCCTTTTTTTCTGAGACAGTCATGTAAAGTATCATAGAATGGTATCAAACTTTGATGTATATAGTCTCTTGTGTTTTCTCCTAAATAGGTTAATTAATAATACCATGTTAGCTCATTATTTAGATCTCCATTAAAAGCTTTCAAGTGCTAAAAAAAATCCATCACTTTATAGTTTGTAATTGTATATGAAGATATGAAAACAAATATAAAATTATATTCTATAGTTTTTCTTTTCACTATTTAAAAGAAGCATAGCTTAAGATAACAGAAGGAAATATATTGGAAAGAAATTCCACATGCTACCTCTGAAAACATACCAGATGTTTAACAAATTCCTAACTCCTCACCAATATGCATATATTCATGTGTTTTCTACATCTCCATCAGTTGTTCATAATTTCAAGCAATATGCAGAGAAAAACTGCAATGTGCATCAGTTTTCAGACTCATCAGTGAAAACTGTGTAGGGTTCTTTTGGATTTTTCTCTCCCCACTCCTTGTTAGATTAGACTCCCTGAGAATTACCTGCCAAGTTGAATGAGAAACCTTGGAACACTCAGTCCTCCATGGCATGTACTCACCAAATTCCTCTCATCAGAGATATGAGAACCCAGAGTAAGAGGAGGAAGAAAGAGTGTAAGAGCCAGAAGAAATGGATGTCATTACAACCAAGGCCCTCTAAATCAAAATGATCAAAACATACATAGACTCAGAAAAGGCTGTGGCAGAAAGCACAAGACCGGATTAAGTCTGTACCAGATGGGGTCCTAGAGCAGAAAGAAGTGGGCAAATTATCCTATTCCTAACTCAGAAGCAATCTGTAATTGATAACAATTTAAAATAAAAGTTTAGTTACTCCAAGGAAGTCTCACTGGGTAATCAAACTACTCTGGAATATACGCTGCATGCCATGCAGTCAATGGCCAACAGAAAAGTAAACTCAACAGCATCATGAGCTGTTCTTTGTCTCAAAATATATCATGTTTTTTTAATTTTCCTAATTTTATTTTATTATTTTTATTTCTAATTTTATTTTATTTATATGTTTTTCTGCTCTCTTTTTACTGTTCATTTTCTTTGTTAATATATTATGGTTTCCAGTTAGTCTTTTTATGGGATTCCTGAATGGGGAAGTTTGCGAATCTGTTTCTTATTGTCTACCCTTAAGATCTTCCTTGTTTCTTTGTTTCATCCAATTCCAAAGTGTTAGTTTTTGTTTTAACTTATAATATCATATTATATCATAATATATTATTTATAATCTCTTAGATGCTTGTTTGTTTTCTAATGAGATACAGAGAAGGGGTGGATCAGGATGGCAAGAGAGGAGGGGACAGTTGGGAGTAGTAGAGGAAGGGAAATAGCAATCAAGATATATTATGTAGTGAAAGACAAACCTATTTTCAATAATAAGGAGGAAAAGAAAATCATCTGCTAACAATTGCAAATTCCCATTATTATCAAAATCTTTAAGGCAGGAGAGGGAAGAAATGTCTTTAAAGATATTCTTTCTTCTAAGTATTTCTGCTTCCATCTTCAGTAGCTATTTATACTGTCTTTATTATTGTGTGGTAAAAAAATACAAGTTGAAATACATTACTATTGGAAAATGTGAACACAATTGGTTATGTTAGAATTCCACAAGTGAAGGCCACCCAGTTGTTAACATACTTGCTTTCCATATTTCATTTATTCCTTCAATATGTGCAACAACATTTTAACATCTCTTGTGTTTCAGTTTTCAAAGAATAAATGTGAAAGTAGCATTTTATCTTTATGATACATGTGAAGTAAAAATATGGCTACTGAAACACCCAAGAATTTTAAATTGCTCATGTGTTCTAACTGGGGAAACTTGCTTATAATATTAATTTTAGGATCATTGAGGCATACATTTTCATGTGACAGGTATTGAAGCTAATTGGATATATCTGTATAGATATAGCAATAATTACTTTTCTAGTTATATAAATTTATATATATTCTAATGTGATATAAATATTTCTAGTACTAGTAGTGATCTAAAATTATTTTGGAAGGTTTCTTAGTGAAATATCTCTGAGCAGTTAGACATCTCTTTGAACTCTGCTTGATTTCCTTTCATTTCCATGGACCTTGTTATTTTCAAGGTAAATTAGGGGATATTATCTCACAATGTTTTAAATGTCAAACAGATTGGCCAGTCACAGTTTTTGGGTCTGCGTGGCATAGCATACACAACTGATCTTTGAGGCTCAGGATGAGTCCACCCTACAACAGCTGCTCTTTTTGTTGACCATCCCTTGATACTGGGATATCTTCTGCAAGTGAGTGTATCATAACTAATAGTCTCCCCTGGGATCTCTCCCATGAAAATGAACTTAACAAAAGGTGTCAACCCTCAACCTTTCTCTGTGACCCATTTGTTTCTGGGCTTTCCACTGCTTCTGCAGCTTTGTCTTCACCTATAACCTCTCCTGGCCAAACTGGTGGAAGTATTTTCTCAGTTGCGGTTCCCTTTTACAAAATAACTGTAACTGTATCAGGTTGACTTAGCTATCCAGCACATTCTATAATGTTACTTTTGATATATATATATCATATATATGGACATATGCTGACTTCATAGGGTAAATCTAAGTATCAACATTATATTAATAATATAAAACATTATTATATTTTAAGAATTAGTCAAATGTGTAGAAGGTAGTTGCTATAAAACTTTGTAAGTCAATAAGAATATGCCTTGAATAACCCACTCTTCCACATAAGTGGACTATGCCTTTTGAAAAGTGATTACTGTATTTGTCAGCAATTGGAAACTAATTTCTTATTTACTTCTAGATTGTATTTTGGTTTGAGATGATCTAAATTAGTATTGTCAAAACATTCTAGCATTAAACATGGATAAATTAATTGTCTTTCCCTTTAGCCTAATTTGTGTAACTAATTTGTACATAAGCGAAATTATCTTAAAGTGCTTAAATCAAAGCAATGTGTGAGACAAATTGGCTTCCTCATATTCAGGACAAAGATTCAGAATATTTGTGTTTCTCTGACTATATTTACACATCAAATATGGTCAGAAAATCTGTACAGGTGAAGTTGTAATACTTAGTCAATACTGAAGTCAAATAAGAAATAGAAATTGTCTCAATAAAGTTTTCCCAAAGGTTAAATATTTAGATAATCCTGAGTTGATAATTATTCATCTTAAATACACACTGTGTTCTTGTTCTAGCTGAGGAAATTCACTTTGTAGCTTGTTTGGAAGAATGAAACATATTTGTTTTCATTTATCATCATTACTGAATGTGCATTTGAGCATAATTTTACTTCTTAGAAAAATAAACGTAAACTTATTGAACTGATTCTTTTTACAGTAGCACTTAATCCCATCCAGGAGGAAGATATATCCTCATGAGGTCATTGCCTCTTCAAGGTATATTCCTTAATGCTACTTCATTGGAAGTAAGTGATTTCTAGAAAGGACACTCTCAAATCACAACACATTCTTTGATTATAGTTGTTAGGGCTTGAACAACATGTATCTGAAAGATATAATTCAGCTCTAATGTGTACCAATTACACTGTACACATACATGGTTATTTCAACCTTGTGAAAATTTGGATAGATCCATAAAATACATTATTAGAAAGAATTGCTAAATGGTTTGTAGAAGAGAATTAAACTGAGTTCATGAAAGATTTATTGACATTTTTTGAATACCAAAGTCTTATTATTGTCCACATGTAAAAGTTTTAAAATATTCTATTAAAAATTGAATAAAAATTCTTTTCTCACATTGCAGGTTTAAGAACAATAGTTTCAAAAGGAATTTGAAGGGAGGAATTTATAAGATATTGAACTGGTGGGGAATTGTTCTCTGTCCATACCTTCAGTATTATGATTTACAACTGCATTAATAACAGCAAAATTGCTTACCATGCTTAGATTAACATTCATATAATGAGGTGACAGAATAGGCTCTTGTCACATTATGAAATGTTGCTACATTTCCTTTAGCTATAACATTAAATTCTGGTACAGTTAATTTTTTCAGGCCTTGAAAATATTGAAATAAAATTTTGAAAGAATGCACATAAAGCAGTCTTCTTTTTGTTCCACTTCACTGTATGTTTTTTATCTTCTAATAATTAATGGGTGATTTCAACCTGTTAGTGCAAATAAGTGATTTAGCCATATGTTTTCATATAAAAGTCACTGGATAAATATATTTTGTAAAATACCACCTTGGAGATGGATCTGTGTTTAGAAATTCACCAAGTTTCCTATCTTCTCATATCAGCATATAAACTGTTTCTTCTAAGTTCTAATACATGGCTTATTAAAGAATCTTCATGGCAGATACATTGCATAGTACATGCTCTCTCTTGATTTATACAAGTAGTATATAAAATGAAGTGTATTACAACTCTAGTAAGAAAATTTGTTTCTGCAGCATATGCAGTGGTATGCCTGACACTAATTTGTTTGTAAACCAGCATAAGCAAATATGCAAATGTTTTCCAAATAATGAAAAATATGTTTCTCGCCATTGGAAAGAGAAGCTATAAGTAATGAAATAGGAAGGATGGAAAAATTCCCTGTGGTTGAATTGGTATCCAAAAAGGTATCATGAAATATTTGCATGTGTATATATTGTTTATTTATTTGTCTGTCTACATATCTAACTACCTAAATTCTATCAAATATCTAACTTATATGTTGATATATAGGCATTATATATTTGTACATATTCTTAGATGTGATGATTTTGTTATTAGCTGTTTTCATATGCACAATTCTTAAATACTTTTATATGCTTATGCTTGCATACTCTATATTGTGCTATACAAATCTATATTGTGTTATGGATATCTGTAATTTCTGTATAGATTTGTACCTATGGGTTATACTAATATAATTTATGCTATACATACATAAAAGTGGGTAATGCTGCCCCAATCGTGGGTAGCAAGTTTTACACTTCACAAAAATATCAAGGGATTTTTAAATAGCTAATTATTTAGGATTGTGTGTGAGTGTGTGTGTGTGTGTGTGTGTAGTGTGTACAATATAAGTCATAATCATCTTGTAATACCCAATCCAATTTTTTTAAATAAGGGGAGGTTTATATACAAAGGAAAAACAAAACAATCTGAGAATCATGCCTGGTATGACATCAATTCAGCTTAAAATACTTCTGATGTACTCGGAACTAAATTCTAAAGTTTGTATCTAATAACTTGTCACATTAATTAAATCAACAACAAAAAAACCAAATATCAGTCCCTTGTGAATGGTAAATTATCATGATAGAATGAGTGATGTGGAAACTTTACAGCTTGAAGAAAAATTCAAATATAGCACAGGTTGTTCAGTTGAGTAGTGAAAGAGAAGATGAACATTGGTAAATACTGGAAATATTTGTACATTAATGCTATCTATTTAGTATGATTGCTTCAAATTAATTTCCAGTCTTTGATCATTAAACAGTTGACAAGCAGGTTGCTAATATTAGTGGTGAAAAGCTAAGGTTTAATATGTCCTAATTCACTTACATATTTTCAAATGTATTCTCTTTAATAGATCAAAATGAAGTCTCTCAGGGTGCAGAGGTAAATATGCCTAGTGTGGCAGACTATGAAATCTTCAGAAGTTAGATATTGCTTGTAAAAATGAAAAGAAAAAGGAAAGATTTGTGGATTTCTATGACACTCTCTGCTGGCTTCCAATTGTCTAGTACAAGAAGAAAATTTACATGACAAATCAACCCACAAGTTAACTTTGGTATTGGATTCTTGTAAATGCATCTTCTGATTTCTGGATCCATTTGTTCAGAATTGTTTGAAATTATTTAATCAAACTACTCAAAAATTAGGCCTGGGCCTGATAAGGGAAAGATAGCTAATGTTTCTAAATAAAAAATAAAACAAAACTGAATTAAATTGAGAAGGCATACTATTTAATACATAATAATTTTAGTAAAATGTAAGTACTTCCTGAGAAAACAGAGTTTTGCTGTCTTTTAAGAAGTTCATAGTGTAAAACAGTCATGTTAAAAGGAGTCCAAAAAAATTGTATTTATGGAATAAAGTAATTAGATAAAAGTAGTTACACATTTAAATGTAAAAATTATTAGAACACATATTGAATAATCCATTAATGTAAGTGTCTCAGCATACATAATGTATACAATACAGTCACTGGGCAGACAGATAAACAGACAGATACACACACACCACACACACACACACACACACACACACACACACACACCCCTTCTACAAGATTAAGGAGATAAAATTTACCCATTTGTGTCTGTTACATCCTGATAATAATAATCCATGAAAATCAACTTTGGCTAATTCTCCAGGCACTATATGGTGAAAATAGGAGAATATGCAGGGAAATGTGTCTTTCAGAGAAATATTATTACCAGAATACATTTTTGTTGCTATAACAAAATTAATATAGTGAGAATTTTGTCAAGGGTCTCCCTTTATTTGAGTCATGATTCTTGGTTAAAAGTTCCAAACAGAAGACCCTAATCTCCCATTTTCATCATTCAACAAAGGATAAATAAAAACAACCAAACATGAGGGTTGGCTTTCCCTTACATCAACCTGCTCATGGGAAGTAATAAGTAATTCATCCCAGGAGACTAGCATCAACTGCTTCATCATGTTATATCACCAAAGATTAATTAACTCATGAATAGAATTCAAACTCTTTGTGGTTAAAATACCTACTACTGATATAGTACAAACTAAGGGACCAGAACCAATGATTTGTTAGTGAATTGAGCAGGTAGTATTGTGCACCAAATTAGATGCCATACATTGTGATGAAATCTAACAACCTCATTTCTCGGAAGGAACTCTGGATGTACAAAAAGTCAAAACTGTCACACAAATAAAATAAAATAAATTAATCTAATAAGGGTAAATAAATAATGTGTGCAAGAAAGACAACTGTGTAAGGAAAAAAAAGCATAACTTAACTTGCTAAAAAAAAAGAGGAGTAGAGATTAACCTCCATGAGACTCTAGAAAGACATAAACAATTTGTTAGGGTCTGAGTGCTCTGAATTAGCAAGTCTTAGTTTGGCAGACCTGATTTTTTTGATGCATAATAAAATACTAAGGTGTTATGAGGATGTACCAAGGCCAAAATGGAAAGGAATATGCAGACTGTTTCGTTTTTGATGTATATTTATTTATTTTATTTTATCCACATGGCAGTTTCACTACATGTTTGTGAGAAAGGGACATAAAGCCCTGGGACTG
This sequence comes from Ondatra zibethicus, assembly GCA_004026605.1. Taxonomy (NCBI): domain Eukaryota; kingdom Metazoa; phylum Chordata; class Mammalia; order Rodentia; family Cricetidae; genus Ondatra; species Ondatra zibethicus. The sequence goes on along the minus strand of PVIU01026287.1, from coordinate 1,738 downwards.
GAGTTAGAAATGGCTAGAAACACCATATAATACTGAGGAAAGAAACTAGCTTTATGGTTGGACCAACAATTGCTCTTACTCACACTGTCATATAATCTCTAGCTTTTTTTAGACTATGTCATATTTTATACAAAATATTGGTTTAATATAGTATATTGTAATTATAGTTTCCCCTACCCCAAATTCCCTAATATTTCTATAATCCCCACTCATCCATTGACACTATTTTATTCTCTGTCTTTCGGATACAAACATGCATCTCAAAAGTAGTAATAAGACTAAAATAAAATAATATAAAATAAAAACAAACCAAAATAGGACAAAACAAACAAACAAAAGAACAGAAGGAACATAGCAAAAAAATAATCTTAAGAAACACATATAGAATCAAAGACATGTATATTTGCACATCTAGAAATGCATAAAAACAAATAACAAAAAGCACAGAAACCAAACAAATGGTGATGGCACACTGCTTTAATCCCAGCACCCTGGAGGTGGTGACAAGATAATATCTGAGAGTTTGAGGCCAGTGTAGTCTACAGACAGAGTTCCAGGACAGCCAATGTGGTTACCCAGGCCAAATCAGAAACCATACTACATATGCAAATGATTTACGATGGAAAAATAAATAAAAGTTTGGCAGTAAAAAAAATTCTGATGCAAAATTATAAGACAATAATCTACAAAAATGCCATTGACTTTGTTCTGTGTAGCCATTTAGAGCCATTAGGCTGATGTTAAGAATGGTTTGTGTAACCAGTGAGACTGTATTGTTAAATAAACTAATTTAACATCTCGGTTAGAAATGTGGGCTTGTGTCCAATTGCTCTCTCAGTGCTGGGGCCGTATCAGGCCCAGACATGTGTAGTCTCTATGCATGATGTCATAATCTCTGGGAGTTCTTAAGTGCAGTCCTGCTCCATTTACAAGGCCTTGTTTTCTTAGATTCCTCCTTTCCCTTGGGTTCTTACAATCTTTCTGTCTCCTTTTCAGCAGTGCTCTCTGAGACTATTTCTTAGTGATGGAGAACTTGCATCTCACTTACTCCCACTGTTGTGTATATACAAAAAAAAAACTTTATCAACTCAGTATGTAAAATCTGCATTCTAATCTTGTATAAATTCCTATTTTCTTTTGAAATATGATACAGCCTCTTTAGTAACACTAGAAATTAGATATAACATTAAAATACTTTAGAAATTTGGTAATAATTCTCCTAGTTGCATTTATTTTGAACTCTCATATAAGGTAATATAAGATTGAAAATATTGGGAAATTATGAGAAGTAACAAATATATTAGAATTGCAATTTTGTTGAACAAATTACTCTGGTATTGCTCTTAGAATATCTTAATGAATTACTCTGAAATAAAATAACTCCTACCATTTTGGCAATACATATTCTTTGGAAACAAAATTTTCTTTTAGCCTGATTTGTTAATCAATTGCAAGAGTTTGCTTCAATTTGAAATGCCTCACTTCTCCATTGTCCCAGATTGCTTCACTTAGACTTTGCTTGTGTAAATGCTCCAGAGAAGATTATATGTTCTTGGAAGACTAAAATAGACAAGAAATTGCATAAGGAAGGACATGTATACCAAAAGTATTGATAGGTACACATGTGCAAAGAGTGTCAATTATGCTTAAAAAGTCTTATTAGTAAATTTTGTTTATAAATAATAATAGAGAAGAAAATGATTGAAAAGAAATCCATTTCACATTTACCTTGATCTGT
>PVIU01026286.1:8287-22352 GCA_004026605.1 Ondatra zibethicus | reverse complement strand
CCTAGGCCAGGAGGGATGGGGGTGGGCCTTGGACTTCCAACAGGGCAGGGCACCATGCCCTCTTTCAAGGAAGAAGGGGGAGGGAGGAGGGGTGGGAGGGTAGTGGGAGGGGACCGGGAGAAGGGGAAGAAAGGAAAAAAAATTTTATTTCTTTAATTATGTTCTTGAATGGAAAAAATAAAACAAAACAATGTATGGATAAAAAAAGAAAAAGACTTCTGAAAGAAGAGCATAGAATACTGATAACAGATGTTTAAATGCTTTCCCAATAAGACAGATTAATATTATTTTGCATCCATTTATTATTACATTTCTTGACTGCATTTTTCAGATTTATTTCTATTTATGTGTAGGTGTATGTTTGTTTGGCTATGACTTACGAGAGCTTCCTGAGAGTCTGGCCTCCTACCTTCACACAAATGGTGTCCTAATGGGCACTACATAAAAGCAAATGTATTTATTTTGTTTTTTGTTTGGGTTTCCACTGAATTATGTCATTTGAGCAATGGTGTAAACAAAGTGCTCGCTTTGGTCATGAATATGGTAGCACTTCTTTTTCTCTCCTCTTATGTAGAGCTAAGCTTCCTCTTATCCTGTCTTTGAATTGGTTCATAGGTGGTTGTGACACGCTATTTTAAAGTAGTGCAGAAAAAAATGGCTAAATGCTTTTAAAATAGAGAAAATAATATAAATTCTGGAATGAAAATCAAGACATTATAAAGGAAGCTTAACATAAACATAGATATTCAACATGTCCATAGAATGAGCTGTGTGGCTCTCATTCAACCTTTTATTTTAATTTAATTTTTAAATACTCCTGGGTAGCCATTTTTCTCTGGACTCAAAGAATGGTATATGAAAAATAAGCGAACAAATAAAAAACTAGCTTTAAACTTCAAAGCATAATGTAGTGGATCTCCTTTTTTAGCCCTAACATTGTCTGTGTAGTAATGTAAAATATTTCTGAAAATTTGTCTCATAATTTCTCAGCAGTTAAGAGCCTGTACTGTTCTTCTAGACATCCTGGTAGCTTATGAGTACCTGTAACTCCAGCACTAGTGAAACTGACACAGTCAGAATTTCTTCGAGTATATAGTTACTCCTCTGACAATCCACATTATGGCTCAGGTCCCTCATGCTGTAAATAGTTATGTATATCCATTTATGAATAGACAGTCTGGAAAATGGGAACTAATCATATTTTTTAAGATTGAAGTTGTCTTGCAGTTTTATGAAGTACTGAAATTAATTTTGGCATTTTTGCACTTAGTTAAATGTGGCTAGGTCTAGGAACTCCTTAGAAGGTGGCTTGAGTAAGTTAGAAGGGAAGGTTATATATCTCTGTAGATAATACTTGATGTAGGCTGACTTTCCTAAGAGATTGGAGGATTTGTCCAGAAGTCACAGGGCTACTAGAAAGTCTGTATACTTACTTAGAGAGCTCAGTGGTAGAGGCATAAAGATGTTGCTTCAAAGGGATATCACCACATTGCTGTTACATTGGTGGGTATTTGTGTCTTTACTTTCCTGTGGCCACCATATGGCGTATGATGTATGATCTATGTGAAAAGGGAGTGTTTAGCTGGAATATCTGACAGATAACAGCTATGCCCTTACAAATGAGCATTATGCATATGTTACCCTTCCCTACTTCAGGCTCCCTCATCCCCTATTGTGTGTACTAAATAACTCTGTTGGACTTGCCAAAGATGTGAAGTTCTAGAGTTCCCCCTTGATGATGTGTAAGAAGGGAAGGGAATAGTAATATTGTAACTGTGGGGCCTAAGGTGAAGGCTCAGTGATAAAAAGTTTGTCTGGATATCTGAAGCACTGAGTTCAATCTGAAGGTCTAAAATAGTCAGTTGAGGGGAAAATAAGTTTGATTTTTCTAAAGAAGATGTAATTATTTCCATATCTTTTTGTCCTATCTTTAAGATAGCCACAACTTGAAAGCTCACTATAATTTGCAACATATGAGATCCATGCCCAAATTATGTTCTTGCCAGTAAGAACTAGAAGAAAAGAGGTTCTTCCAACTTTGGTGTGAGATTGGAAATGTTAGAGACTCAATGGTTCATAATGTTTATATTTCCTTTTTAAAAACTCCATCCACTGGACTATTTAAATCAAAATGATATGGCATATTCTCTTTCACTATGCTGCATTATATGATTTCTGCCCCATCATGCACTGGGTATTTCCAGTTTTGCCTTTATTTGCTTTTTGCCATCATAAAAACGAGCTGAGCTTTCCATTATACAAATAATCTAGGTACATGGGGCAAGTCAATGAGTCATTGTTTATTTGCTTGCTTACGCATTATGGATTTAAGAATAAAGGAATCACAGGAAACACATTTTCTAAGGTAGTGGCTCTTAAACAGCAAAAAGTGCAGAGGAATTGTTTAGGATTACTAGAATGTGATAAAGGGAGCATTTCAGAATATCACCTACAAGCAACAGATGGGTGCTTTATATGTAGATACATCAACTTAATAGTATAATAAATACTTAAGAGGAACTTAGTTTTAGAAAGAAGGAGGTGAGAACCTCATTTTCATGTTTAAGAGATTTTATATGCAGGAGGTGGTGTAAAACAATGTGAGGTAAACTTTGATGCACAAAGGGTCCATGTGGAGGTTTAGAGCTTGTCATGTGAGGACCAGACATGCCATGTTGGCAGAGCTTATTTGTGATTTTTTTGATATACAGGGAGTGTGGGAGGGAATAGAGAAACAGAAACACAGAGAGAAATTGGAAAAAAAGGAGAGGCAAGGATGAGCCTGTATCTTCAGAAGTGCATTGGGGAAAGAGAGAGTGGGAGGGGGCAAAGCTTGCCTCTTAAAGGGACATTTTGCACCTGCTTACATATGTAGTAAAATGGAAGCCATAAGACACTGGACTGGAAAGAGTACTGCTGGGTTCATCCTGCCTGGTTACAGGGGTCAGCATAATGTCTGCCTGAATCTAGCAGTTTTACTTTTTCCTTATTATAAAAAGTGGGTCAATTAAAGGGGTTAGGACAGGGATGGAGGCACTGGGTCCTCAGGACTGCTTCATCTTTACCTGACAAAATGACCATCTTTGAGGGAGCTGAGAAAGCTGGGACGCTGGCCACATCCTGGTGTATTTGGTAGTTTCACTTTTGCCCATTCTTTGTGGACATGTGTGATATCTCTCGGATCCAGCAAGATTTTGTTAGACATAGGACAAGGTTAAGTTTAGGAAAAAATGTATTCTTTAGGTCCTGGTGATTGAGGGGGAGGGTGTCAGTACCAGGAGGGCTGGGGAGGCTTAGACTCTTAGGACCTGGTAATAGAGAGAGGTGCATCTGACCTGTTTGAGGTGAATCCTCCATGAGACTCCCTGGAACGTATAAGAATTTTTTTGAGTTTGTGAAAATATAAGTTTTAGGTACATTAGCATTTCCCATTTATAATCTACCCTAAAATTTATATTGTAGAAACAGCAGTATCTTCATGCCAGAAATGGCAGTGATAGATATTTTTAGCACAGTCAAAAGCATCTTTGAGGTCTATTGTTAAAAAACAACCTAAGGAAATTTCAGATTTTAAGCTTGTGGCTATGAAGATAGTGGTATAGTATGGTGTTCCATACGCTGTCAGAGTTGGATTTATTAGAACTTTATTGATTAATGCTAATTTATCATCACTTAAGCTTTTTTTACTCAGAACTTATAACTTGAATTTACACACCATAATTACTTCCCTTTCTATACCTTAAAACTCCTTAAACCCTAAACATTCTTAGATGCTCCAAGATTAGGCTTTTAGATCCTCATAAAAAGTTAACACCTTCTTAGACCATAAAACATTCTTAGATTCTCTAGATCCTCATATCCTAAGCTTTGTGTCTTCTCAGAAACCCTTATAGCATCTATTTCCTCACCATCATTATGACATCACCTTTGCATTTAGGAGAAATCTGTTTCATGAGTTTGTTCCTTCTTGACACTAGTAGCAAGGTAAACTGAATATAAACTTAGTATTGGTTTCTGCTATTGAGCTGGCCGAACTATCAGTCGTCAAACCCCATCAGAATTCTTGAGAAGGATAAATTTTACCTGAGTTATTGTTTAAAAAATAATGGATACTTACTTGATAGGGCACCTAGACAGTCATCCTCGATGGCTTTTAAGAGCATGTTTTAGAGCAGCACCTGGCTTTCAGCTGTCAGAGGTAGGCGTACAAGGCCCCAGAAGATTCCACAGGCTTCTGTGGAGTACAGACTCATGGGAGGACTTTAGGTCTGTTCCCTAGTGTCCTGTTGTCCATGGACTAACAAGAGTCGTTGCAGCATTTGAGGCAAAAGGCAGTTTTTCTTAGTAGCTATAACTTTCATTTATGAAGTGAGTCCTGGGTTGAGGAGATTCTTCTGTTCCCAATCATCATTGGAGGATTTGGGTGTGGTGCCAGTAGCTAATCTGTCATTTTGTTACAGAAACCCTTTAACAATTAAGCATTTTAAATGCCATATTCTCCAAATCTATGAGCATCTTAGGGCTGTCGGGTTTATCTGAGGTATGACTACAGTGGCATTAGTACAGGACATTCCTGAAGAGCTGGATCAAAGTTGAGAGGTTGTGAAAGGTTGTTTTACCCAGAGTCCTCCAACCTGACTATAACTTGCCTTAAATTAGCATATCAGATTTACACTTGTGAAGGGCAAATAATTAAAGAGAAAAATTTTGCAATAGAAGCTTAACAATAAAAACTGACAATAGTGAAGAAAAGATTACAGGAAAGGCTGGGTAGTATAAATCTCTAGGTTAGCTTTGGATAATATGAAATGGATCATATAACCTTAAATTTTCACTATATAGAATACATTTTAAAGCAGGGTTGAATCACATAGACAGTATGTATGTGACAGACCACATATTTAGAATCATTCAAAAGTGCATAACAATTTAAATTATTTGAGACTTGTTTTCTTAGTCTAGAAATAGGTACAATTAACAGAACTCATTAGGATTGTTTAAAGCATTTTTTTCATTAGTAGGAAGTACCTGAACACATACATGCAGTTCAGTTTATGTTGCATAGAGACAGACACACAGTGTTAAACCTAGCTTACATTTACACATAAAGTTAAACAAAAAGTCACATGCATACACATGCACACATATATTAAACAGTAATTGACTAAAATAAGAAGAAAAGGAAAATCAGTGTGTGCTCAGCGAGACAAAGTTGGTTTCTCCATTTCTGACTTCCACATTGTAAACCCACAGCCAGTACTGAATGAACAAAAAAGCAGATTTGTTACAGGTGTGTGAGAACAAATCTGTTACAGGCAGGTAGAGTCCCTGCATGATGTGGGTACTCTTAGAGGCCCTGCCAAAATGCACATCACTGCGCAAACACATCACAAGCAACAGAGTCAGTAAGAACAACTTAGAAACAGAGACATAAATAACCCACAAGACAAGGCAAGTAAAGATAGTGGATAGGTCACCTGACATGTCCCTTTTGCCTTTATTCATAATTTAGGCATAAGTTATTTAATCATCTGTTGAAAGGAAAAGACAGATTTCCTCACTTATGCTAGTTCTGAGAGTTTGCCTATATGCTAGTAATAGACCCTATATCCATGGACACAGCTCATTTATCTGAACACAGATGTCACAAAATAGAGAGTAGTTGAATGTACAAAGATGAAGTAGTGATTGGAGAGGAATTCTAGTGAAGGGAATGTATTGAATTTTTTGAAGATTTCAACATTCATTGTGCCACAGCACTTCCCCCTTTTTTAAAACAAGATATTAATACAGTACAGAATAATTTATGAGTATGAATTGGCACTCTGAAACCAAAATAAATTCCAAGTATTTTGGCCAAGTTTTCTGTCCTACCCAGTCCCTTTATGTTAGCCATGCCACCAACAGCTGTTTAGTCCCAAATAAACACACAGAAGTCTACATGAATCATAGACTGATTAGCCTGTTAGCTCAGGCTTCTTATTTACTCTTTCTTATATCTTACATTAGCCCATTATTCTTGTCTGTGTTAGCCACGTGGCTTGGTACCTTTTTCACCAACGTAGTCACATCTCACATCCTCTGCATCTGGGTGACAACTGCAGACTGAAACTCCCCTCTTCCCCTAATTCTCATTGCCATGCCTCTACTTCTTGCCTGGCTACTGTTCAGTCAGTGATTATTTAAAATACAAGTGACAGGGTACAGCTCATTGTGCCACAGCACTTCCCCCTTTTTTAAACAAGAACTCTGAATCTAATCTCCTTTGTTTAGCTTTTCTACTGACTATTATCCTTAACAACTTGTATCCAACATTCTAAACAAACATCCATAATCTGATTATGGGAATTTAGGCATAGTTTTCCAGGCTACTTCCTGATGATTGGGAGCACTGATAATTTCATGGGAACCTAAGAAAATTTATAATTATGATCTAGTCCTGACTGGAGTATTCTGTGAAGCTTGATCATCTCAGCAATCAGTCTCGAGTCTGTACTAGATGTAGAACTCAGACATCTGGGACATCTGCTCCTATTGGAGATTTCTCAGGGGTCTTCCTTGATCAAACCTGATTTTTCTTAACCCAGAATAAATAAATCCACAGCTTCTCATTTCCTGTGTGGAAACAAAAGCAAGACCTCATCTCCAAATTAACACAACATTGGCTTAAATTTTGAAGTCAAGGCATTTTCAAAATATATATGTTGGATGAATCCGGCATCATTAATAATCAAACATCTTTTAACAGCTTTTTCTCCTTCCTCAGCCATCATACAATTTAAAGACAACACAATAACATACAGTATCCAGACTCTCTGTATTTTTCATCTTCATATGGCTTTATTTTGAACTCTATTTCTTTTATTTTTATTTTTAATTCTTGGCTTTTTGAGGTAGGGTGTCTCTGTGTATCTTTGGCTGTGCTGGAACTCACTCAGTAGACAAACCTATCCTTGAACTCACAGAGATCTGCCTGCCACTGCCTCCCATGTGTTGGGATTAAAGATGTGTGCCAGCAGACCCAACTACTCTTTTTCTTTCTTTCTTATTTTAATGAATTTATAATTTTTCTTTTCTCTCCCAAGCCTATATATATTTTAAACTGTAAACCGTTTGGAGGCTTTTGTTTGGCTTTGAATCTATCTTTACTATATACCTCTATTTTTCTGACCACATGAGTCTTTAATTCACTAAGCAAAATAGCTAGGATTAAAGCCATGGCTTTGATGACTGGATCTGGCCCATTCCTTAACTTTCTGCATGTCTATTCTAAAGGCCAAACAAAAGCCTCCAAAAGGTTTACAGTTTAAAATATATATAGGCTTGGGAGAGAAAAGAAAAAGGATAAATTCATTAATGATTGCAAGACCTGGTGGTACAGAAACCACTGCAAACAGAGGGATCTTGAAATTCCATAGAGTTGTGGCAGTCATTGTCCTAAATTAACACACAGAGGTCTACATTAATCATAAACTGATTAGCCTATTACTTCAAGCTCCTTATTAACTCTTATAACTTATATTAGCCCATTCCTTGTCTGTGTTAGCCATGTGGCTTGGTACCTTTTTCAGCGAGGCATTCACATCTTGCTTCCTCTGCATCTGGATAACAACTGCAGACTGAAGCTTCTATCTTCCCCTAATTCTCGTTGCCATGCCTCTACTTCCTCCCTGGTCACTGTCTCCCTGCCTGTACATACTGTCTGGCTACTGGCCAATCAGTGTTTACTTAAAATACAAGTGACAGATTACAGACCATTGTCCCACAGTAGAAGTGCATGTAGAAGTGGTGAAACCACACATAAAATTGTACAAACAAATGTGTAATTGCTGAGAATATGCATGCATTATGAATCTTTCTAGAAGTAATCCCTCAGATTATTGCATAATCACCATGACACTGTTGCTTACAGTATGAAAATTGGGCATGATCAGTCCAGGGCGAGAATATAACATTTCTACTTATAATACAAGCATTTACTGTCAGGCACACACAATAAATACATGGAAATGTCTAATCAAGCATTTAGACATTGTGCTTGTGGAATCTGACATAGTATCATAAAATGTCAGCAACAAGCAGCAGTTTGAAGCCTAGAAGTACAATCATCCAGGTCCATGAAGAAAGAGAGACTTTCATGTAAGTAGCCAGAATGAAGTCCCAAGCAGCATGATATAGGAGCATTGACTATTTTTAGTTTTGACAATTGCAGTCAAGGGATATGGTGGATTATACTTTTTTCCTCTCATCCACTTTCAATATTGCTGCTTCTGCTGAAGCACACATTCAGGTGGGAGACAAGATAGAGAAAGCAGCTCTCATGGAGATCTCCAAGATTACCACAGGATTTGTCTCCATTGCTGGAAAGGAGATCACTGTTCTTATTGGTTCTTATTTCATGCTGAATTTAAACACAGGCATTCCTTCAATCAGAGGCCAGGAATGCTAATAAAAGTGTCGGGAGTGTAGGTTCTTACCAGTCGGGTTCTGGCTATAATCCAGGTCTCAGTAAGACCTGGGTATAACTAAGCCCAACTGTACATTTTCCCAGACTAGGCAACTGCTCCTTACTTTTGCAGGAGTCAGAGCCTATGGAAAGAAGCAAAGGCAGGGATTGTTTGATTATAGCTCTGAGAACCTGTTTCTGTCAAATATACCAAAAGTAGAATCCTGCTTTTCAAGCTGCTGTTGCTCTTTTAAGTTGTGACATCCCTGTCTCAGTTTTGCAGTGCTGTATCATCCGAAAGGAAGATAATCCATTTCAGACATTAATATCTGATGACACTAGGGGAGAGAGTCTCCTTTGTTTTCCCAGAGAGAGCCAACATAGGAATTGCTATGTCATTGTCAGTTCCTGTACATTCTGATTATGTGCAGATCTTGTGTCTTCTACCTTAGACTCTGAGTTCCTATGTCTGATAGTAATGCTAAGGCTGATTCATCCACCTCCCTTGGATCTGTTAGAATCTTTCTGCCTACTTTTCATTATAAATCTTCGAGTCTTTATGGGAAAAGCTTGTTGAAGATAAGCAGTTTCTCAACCTAGTATGGTAATGTTTCTCAGGCACTGGTCCTGCTGGACAAGGAGTTAACCAAAGCCTGACTAAATATTGGCACAGGCAAGTTAGAAAGCTGCAGGGGTCAGAGCTTGTGGAAATCAGCAAAGGCTATGATTCATTGATTCCCTGCATTATATCACTCAGTCACCTAATCTGTCTTCTGTGCAGCAAGTGGGGTCCTGCTTCTGAATGTTCTGCTTCAATCTTAAGATGTGACATCCTTAAGTCTTGAAGTAATGCATTATTTTAAGTAAGATAATCCATTTTAGACATTAGTGCCTGACAGATGTGATGGGATTCATTCTCCTTTTATTGGCACTGTGATATAATCTATGGGATTGCTATAGTATTGCTAAAGTGCATTAGCAAGCACTAGTTTATGAAAATATCAAGCAGTAACTTTAATAGATACCATCTACCTGTCACCCAAGGCATGAGCTTATATATAGTAAATAAATATAGTAGAAACGTCTTCATATAGGCAGCCATTATGGGGTTAGAGAGAAGCCTAGCACTAGGAAATTGCCCAGGAATCCAAAGAAAAACCATGACAAGAATCTAAGCAATAGTGGAGAGGGTGGCTTAACTGTCTTTCCACTGTATACAGATTGTTGTCTACCTTAATTGCTATTATAGAACCTATATCCAGAAACTGTTGGAAGCAGATGAAGAGATCCACAGCTAAGCACTGGGCCAAACTCTTGGAATGCAGTCATAGAGAGGGAGGAGTGATAATATGTGCAAAGGGATCAAGACCATGGTATGGTAACCCAGAGAAACAGCTGGGACGAGCTAATGGAAGCTCACTGACTCTAGACTGAGAGCAGGGTAACCTGTGTAGGACTGAACCAGGCTCTCTGAATGTGGGTGACAGTTGTATGATTTGGATAGTTTGTGGGGCCACTGATTGTGGAACCAATATTTATCCCTAGTGCATGACCTGGATTTTTGGAGTCCATGTCCTATATAGAGGCATAACTTGCTAATAATAGACACAGGAAAAAGTGCTTTGGTCATGCCTCAAGTAGCGGGACAGACTTCATTGATTCCCAATTTGAGGCCCCACCCTTTAAGAAGAATGGATGGGGAGTGTGGTGGTGTGATGGTGGGGGGAGCCATAGTAGGGGAGAGAGATGGAACTGGGATTGGAATGTAAAATATAGTTTGTTTTGACAATGAAACATTGAATTGTAAAATAAATACTTGTTATCCTGTTGCCATTTAACAGCAGAAGTTGTACTCTGCAATGCTGGTTTGTATTTCCTGTGCAGTTTGGCATATACAAACTCTAGAAATTTGTTATTCCTTCTTGTCAGTGAATTCTTCTCTATGTCATCAGACCAGCCATGAGTTCGATTGATATCTGTTTATTCCTGGTATTTACAGAGTGTCATTACAAGTATTACACACTTATGTTGAAAAATTTAACATACCAGTTTTATTTTTTCTTTGTTTTCATGTTTTTCTATGTTTTGATACTATGTAGTTCTTCTGCCTGTTACTTCAGACTTTGAATTCCTATGTCTTATAGTAAAGTTGAGGCTGGAAATCATTGTTAACACGAATTCATCCATCTCCTCTGAGTCTATAAAAATCTTTCTGCATCCTTTTCAATATAGATCTTTGAGGCTTTAGGTGAGGGACTTGAGGAAGACAAGTAGTGTCACATTTTATCACCACACAGGTTGTCAGATAATATAGAAAGCACCCAACTGCATATCATTGTTTTATTCCATGTAGTGCATAAAGAAACATCTGATTAGGGACACTTGATGCACAGATCGATGGGTATATCAATATGTCCTTAGTGTTCAGTTTATATCTATATTCTTTGAGAAGAATGTGAGCAATATTTCTTGCCTAAGATTGTGACTCTTGTAGTTTCAGATTCTTGGACATTTTAGCAGTGTGATTTATTTTTTCTTCTCATGGAATTAATCATATTCCTCAAATATGGTTGATTTTTCTCATGAAATTTAAGGCACTTTGGCCTTAATATGTCTGAAAATTGCTTATTGCATTCTGTTTTACGGCAAGTAGTTCATTAGAGTGAGGAGTTGTGTTGCTTCTCCAGTAATGTACAGAGTAAATTTCAGGCCTGTCAGATGCAGTAAGGTATAGTGAAACTTCTATCTAGGTACCAGATGGTTTTCAATTCTATGGTGACATAAATATTTAGTAATTTCAGAAATAAATTCTGGTCATCATGTTAGATGGTAAATCCATAATTTTGAAATAATCTGTGTGACTTCTAATGGGGGTTTAAAGGAATGTCCTTAGTCAAAGAGCAAACAAAATATTCTGACTACTGACAAAGATATCTCTTATATCCCTTCATGATATAAGATGTGCAGTTGTTGCAGTAACTCTCCAATTCTTTTTTTATGAATAAATATGTATATATGTTTGTGTATTTGTATGTATATAGTTGTGGATTTATGTATGTGTGTGGTTTTGACTATTCATTTGAATAGACCTATATGTGTGTGTGTATGTATGTGTGTGTTTGTGTATGCTTTTTAGACCTAGTTGCAAATTATATGTTGAGCACTGTTTTTATATTTATTTACATTTCTTTCTGCTTCCCAAACAATTCCATGTCTGCTCTTCTAAATGTAAAAATAAATACCACTTCTTATAAAAAAATTGTCCTACATATGGAAATGCAAACCTAACTTACCCCTTTATTTGTACTTAATTTGTAATTATGAGTAACAGTTTTTAACTTTTATAATTGGAATGGAAATTTGTCTGAAGAAGATTTTATGGTTCAAATGGTTTATTTATATCTTAGCATCCATGTTTGCGTTGTGGCTTTTCTGGTAAATGTGAAAAGTGTAGAGAGTTTTCTATCTGTGTTAGCGTGAAAAGTTCAGGTGTGATTGTGCTAAACTATTTGGTTTTTGTTGTAGTTTTCTTTGCATCTTTTTGACATTGAAGTTTTCAAATTCCTATGCTTTTAAATTCCTTATGTCTCTTAGAAGACACTTTGTTCACAATAGATAATGTTATCCTTGGAATCATAAAATCTGCCTGCCAATTGTATGCAATAATTTCTGGGTCTAGGAATAATACATAAGTGTTTGTATTGATTGGATGTGGTTGAATGCAATATGGTAAGCTAGTTCCCATTTTAGCAGGTGCACAATTGTGTACAATGATGCTTTTTTTCTGACAGTTCGACTTACTGGTTTTTTTGGGTGTAGTGATATTTATAGCACAGATAGAAATTATATGGCTTCAGGCAAGTTGCAAATGAAAGTTCTTTTTCAGGGTCCACTATCTCCCTGTCCATGTGTAATAGGCTTGGTTATTGTGTTGGGTATAATTTGTCTTGCTGTGAATGACATATTCCTGCCTTAATCAAGGACGATATACTGAAAATGCCAGACATGTCTTCAGGAACCTAGCATCTAATACCTTACATAGGGCTAACTGCTGGTAAATTATAACATTTGGAGACATTGGTAATTTAATCAAATTTACAGAGATGTGTTTGCAGTTCTGTTAGCTGTGGCTTTGACCCTAACAAAGCAGAACAGGTATGAGGAGAAAGAATAGCTATATTAATAATTTGGAGGACAGTTTCTAAGACTGTAAAGGTGTAAGTAATAGTTAAATTGACTCTATTTTCAACAAGAATGGAAAGAAGAATATATGGTTTTAGGATACATTTATATACAGGATTTATATATAGAAGATTTCTCAGCATTGCTTTATTCCAAATATGCAGGATTACAAATGTACAGCAGGTATACTTGATTGAATTAAAGGTTTTATTCAGGGGACAGAAAACAAATGTTGAATGTGTGGAAAGGCAAAGGATAGCAGCAGAGATAAGAATGCAGAATAGTTGGTTGTGTTGAATGAATATCTGTGGGGCCTCTGGGTAATATCCTCTATATTATTTTGCTTTTCTGTTTAGATTCGGCTTAGAGCCACTTAGATAAACTATCTGACTGCTTGGAAATGTGTACCACTGACACCTATTAATAGAATACAAATATTGAAATTCAGGAATGGTAGCATTACCATCCAATACCAGGCCAGGAGGCATAAGGAGTAAGAGTAAGAATTCTGAGTTTCCCTCTCTTCCTTGCATACCATTATTTGCAAATTGTATACCTGTCAGAAACAACATGTCATTCTGATATTTCTAATACACTTCTGCATGTAACTTGTATGTAATGGATATTTCAGCATGATTTTACTCTTGAATTTCCATCAACAGAATTTGTGTACATAACCTTTCATTATAAATCTCATGGAATATTCTTATTTTCTTGTGGAAGAATCCTGAAGCAGCTGATGAAATTTAATTTAAACAGCTGATGAAAGGGGAAATACAGTATCCTCAGCTCTGTTAGCAATAAGAGTTTGACCATGTGTTAGTAGTAGGGCCAATATCCATGTACTCACAGGTGATTTACCTGAAACATGTCACAGAAAAGAGAAAAGAGTATATGCACTAAGGATGGATTGGTGATTGAAGGGAAATTCTAGTGAATGGAATGTGGTGAATAGGTTCAACATTTTAATATTGACATATTACCACTGAACAAAATAATCTCTGACTCTGACTTGGCTCTGTGAAAACAAAATTAATGCCAATTGCATGGAGATACATGTGGAACCACACATAAATCATACAAACAAATTTGCAATTGTTCAGAATATGCATGTATTATGACTATTACTTTAAAAGAAAGACAAAAGATTATTGCTTAATCACCATTACTCAGTATGCAAATCGGGAATGAGCAGTGTAGGACTTGAAATTGACATTGGCACTTACAGCACAAGAATCTCTTCATCTGCCAACTTTCGCCGCCACATTCAGAGAGTCTGGTTTGATCATATGCTCATTCAGTCCCAGGCCAGGTG
Source organism: Ondatra zibethicus (assembly GCA_004026605.1). Taxonomy (NCBI): domain Eukaryota; kingdom Metazoa; phylum Chordata; class Mammalia; order Rodentia; family Cricetidae; genus Ondatra; species Ondatra zibethicus. Next base: position 8,409 of record PVIU01026286.1, on the reverse strand, counting down.
GATTGGTGTGCTCCCATTAGTTCAGGCACACTGTCTCAGTAGGTGGACCAGCCCCTCACGGTCCTAACTTCCTAACTCATCTTCTCCCACCTTCTGCTCTTCACCTGCACCTTGGGGGCTCA
>PVIU01026285.1:0-22255 GCA_004026605.1 Ondatra zibethicus | reverse complement strand
TGAGTGAGTGAGTGTCTATAGCTGCATGAGTGAGTGAGTGTCCATAGCTGCAGGAGTGAGTGGGTGTCCATAGCTGCAGGACTGAGTGAGTGCCCTTAGCTGCAGGAGTGAGTGAGTGGGTGTCCATAGCTGCAGGACTGAGTGAGTGAATGTCCATAGCTGCAGGAGTGAGTGAGTGAGTGTCCATAGCTGCAGGAGTGAGTGAGTGCCCTTAGCTGCAGGAGTGAGTGAATGAGTGAGTGTCCATAGCTGCAGTAGTGAGTGAGTGTCCATAGCTGCAGTAGTGAGTGAGTGTCCATAGCTGCAGGAGTGAGTGAGTGTCCATAGCTGCAGGAGTGAGTGAGTGTCCATAGCTGCAGGAGTGAGTGAGTGAGTGTCCATAGCTGCAGGAGTGAGTGGGTGCCCCTAGCTGTTGGAGCTGCAATAATCCAGGCACAGAATCTTTACACCAACAGGGCAGAGAAATACCTTAAGACCCAATTAAGCTAATGGGCCTGAAAGAAGATGAAACTATTGCTTTAATAAAAAGCCAGGACTTGGTAGCGCTATTTTCCTTACCTTTATTTCTCCTTCTCACAAAAGAGTGTTTCCCTCATTACCTATTCTTTAAAATTAGCTTTAAATTGTGCTCTTCAGCTCTTTCAAAGTCTGTCCATGAGAATATAAACTTGTTTTTAAATTTGCTCCATGAGAACTCCACCCGCAGCAACTGTTGTCCCAACAAGCAGAAGGCAGGGAGCACAGTCACCTGAGGTGACCACTGGCTTTGCTCTTCGAGGTGTCTCTTTTACAGACAGCCAGTAGCATGAAGAAGCAATACTGCCTACCATGGTAATAAAATGTCACAGGCCAAGATGTTTCCATAGCTCAGGGGCAACACAGAGCCCTAAAACTTTGAAATGCGTTATTGAATAGTCTCAAGGCTGTAGATTAGATAATTAAATAATTGATGGGCAGTCACCCACTTCCCTAGTCAAAGACAACAATCCAGGGGCCAGGACACACACAAACAATGCTGATGGCTGTCTAATTATTAGGACAGGAGAGACAAGTTGTGGTTGACAGTGGTTTTAAAGAAAAGGGAGGTTCTAAAAGAATTGAAAACAGGGCCTAGGAGCGATACTTTCACCCCCACGTTTGCAGTAGTAGTTACAATAGGCAACAACTGTAAAAGCTACCAAAGAACGAATGACTCAGCAAGTGTGCCGCAGGCACCCAACGGAATAGTATTCCCACTTCAAAGGAAGGAAATGCTAACACATGGTACAATATGGATGAACCTTGAGGACATCTGACTAAAGGAAGCAGAGGTACAGCTTAAGTCGGGTGTCTCAAGACAGCCACATGATGGGGGCTGCTGGGCTGGGCCCCAGTGTTGGGTGGGAACTGAGTTTCAGTGGGAAGATGGAAGTTCTGGCACTGGGTCGTAATGATGGTTGGCGGCAATGGAAACACACTCCAGTCCCGCGTGCGTGCACACACACACACACTCAAACCCCCATCTCCACTATCCAGCAAGTCCTGGAAAGTTCAGTCACGGGAAAAGAAGGGAACAAAATGAAAGACTCTTCCTAGAAACATCTTTCAGCAACTTTTGTGTTGTTCTGTGGTTTTGCTTTGTTTCCTTTTTTTATAATAAATATACTCGGCATTTCTGATCAGTGGAAAGAGAACACACCCTGCAAGAGTGGTCTGAGCTCCTCTCAAGCCCCCACCGCACCCCAGGGCAAGACCATGATCCTGTGCAGTCTGCTTCTGCTCAAAGGCCTGAAATGCCACCACCCTTATTTTTTCACGCCCAGCATTTACGGTAACTCTGGGTCAGCTGTTACATGCTGACCTGGAATGGTGTGGCTCTAAGGCTGCTTCGGGCTCCTGGGGACTCAGATAACTGGAGCAGTCAGGAGCTTCTGGGGCACGGGGCAGCGGAGCCCCAGGACAGCCTAGCTCTTGATCCCGATTGTCTCTCTCACATTTCTGTTGTGGTTTCTTGGAGAAAACAGGTTGGGGAATGACTGAATTTTAATGGAATCTAATTGGCCCCCATGGTAATCTCAAAGGAGCGGTGGTCATAAAAGTTAATTAAGTTAGATTCATTTACATATCAAGACCATTCCCCCCCACACACATATACACACTTTAAAAGGCAGAGAAACAGAAAATGTGGCTCATGCTGGTGGGGTTAGGACACACAACAGTGTCCAGGTGGCTTGGTTTGTACTTGGGGAGTTAGAATAGCAGACTATTATTTTAATCCTCCTGCCTCAGGACCTTGAATTCTGTGCTTGTGTCAAACGAGAGGTAACTGCTTCACATTGCTCCTCTCACTTTGAGATGTGGAACAAGCCCTTTACAGAAAAAGATTTGCCATGCTAAGCCACCTAAGCAGTTTTCTAGACAAACGGTGACTTCAGAACATTCCAGAGCAACATTTACAGCCTCAGGACTGGCCAGCAGCAAGCGCATTTGCGAGCATGCTTGAATGCTTATTGGCAACAGGAGTGCAACTTCATTTATTATGGGTCAGAGGAAGAGAACAATCGGACCCTAAGAGGATGTCTTGTCTGCCCCGCTGCCTAGGGTAAGCCTAAAATAACCGGCTGAAATGAAACTCTGGCCTCTTTTCCGTAGCCCCTGGGGAAACTTTTCCACAACCACCCCCTATTACCTGACCCATTTTTAACAAACCTTAATATCATACCAAAAGCATCCCCTGAGTCAAACCTCTGTTCCCTCTGCTGCTGACTGACCATCTATTCTCACAAGCAAACCGAGAGAATGTGGGGAGTCAGCTCCCCAGCTCCGAGCTCACTGGCACATTTCATCTGAGTACCTGCCAGTGCCTGGGTCGGTCGATGGCGACTGATGTCTGCCCTACTTCTTCCAGCCACTCCTGCTTTTTAACTCAAATAAAGACTTAGTATCTCCACTCTCATCTTGTGAGGAGGCGGGATTAATGTATTCTTTCTAATGACGCCAAGTTCTTGAGGAATAGCAGAGTGGAGGACAGAACAGCTCCACCCTCGCGCAGAGTTCACAGGTGACTCCAGACGGGAGCCCTAAGCACACTACAACAGGCTGAGCCACCAAGGCTGGGAGCAGCACAGACGCTTTCTGAATGAAGTGGCATTGCACGGGGAACCTCAAGAGATGACCAAGAATTTTCAAAGCGGGGGAAGGGATGAAGACAGCAGGAACAGCACCTGTGGGCTCCCTAACGTGAGGGCGAGGGCGAGTGGAGCTGGTTTGAGGGTTCGCAATGCAGTTCAGGCCACAGTTCTGGAGTCAGCAGGCACCAGCCACTGGCTGTACCTGCTCCCTCTTGCCCAAAGCCTCGGTCCTGTGTGGATTGAGAACACTGAGCACCTGAACTGGAGCATCTGGAGTCAGGATGGAAGAAAAGTCCCATCTCAGCATCCACGGAGCCTGGGCTGTTCCAGAGACCCAAGTGATCAGAGTGGCAAAGGACAAGAGGGGCCGTCTCTTTGGGTACCACATGACTTAGGGAGTCACACTTTCAGGGTCTCCAAACTCTGGCCTGTCAAGTGAGAATCAGCGGCAGTGGTCCCTTGTAGCCCTTAAGTGGGTCCCGTTATTCCTGAACTGGCCTACACTGGCGAGGGGTGCAGTTATCAAACAGCTGGTAGGCCTCTCTCCCCTTGTTTTTTCTTGACTGTGATAAAGCATACACAGTAGAATACTTATCATTTTTGACTCTTAAGGCACATGGTTCAATAACAGCTCACAACCTATGTAGTTATCTGTTGCTAAGATGTTCTTCCTTCTATCTCACGTTTAAATGAGTCTGAGCAAGTGCTGCAGACATTTGCAAACCAAGGAACCTGACCATAATAACTCTAAAATACAGTTAACATAAAATATTTTTTGAATGGCACACATGCATAAATAAATTTTGATCATATCCCCTGTTTGGGTGGAAGTTCCCCTAGGAGTTTACTCAGTCCAGACCCCACCTCCCAGAAAGCCTGCCAAATGATGACGTCTCCCGGGAGGTGTTCAAGAGCACCCCCACAGCATATTTAAACTGCGCCCCAGAGAACAAACACATGGTTTCCAGGTCTTCTTTCCCTGTCTCCTCTTTGGGGGGCTGGAGAACCACCTGGGAGTATTGGTCATAGTGTACCTTAAAAGACCAGTTATGACTCTTACAGCAACTGACACTTCTATCACCTGGTTAATGAAATGGAGGGGGTACAGGTATCCAGTAAGGGACAGTTACACCCTGTCCCTCTGCTTCTACAAAAAGTTGCAAGATCACAAGGCCAAATACCCCAAATTTACCCCACCCCATCTACCGTACAAAGCCAGCTGCCTTGTTCATCGTCTCACAGGGAGGCAATGCCATCCTCATTTCTCCCTCAGGTAAACAGTAGAATCCGACTTCCAACTCAAGTCAGCCTGGCTTTCAAATTTAGTTCCATCCCTACCCAAAAACAACCACCAGCAACCAACAGGTCCATCATGAAAGGATGACGACTGTTGCATTTCTGACTGCTTTATCACGTGCTTGCCTCTTCCCTCTTCCGCCAGTCATTTCCTGTCTCCCTTGCCCACAGAACTGATGCCATCCACTGCCCCATTTTCCCAAGGTGCCACGTGGCTCCATTACTTAATTAAGAACTAATTCTGAGAGCACCAAGGAGCGGAGCAGTCAGGAAGGGTTAATAGCCTGAGGAAGGGTTGAGCTCCCACACCTCGGGTGGCGACAGAAGGCCTGGAATAATGAGGCTGGGGAACCTACCAGCAAGCAGAAGCCTTCTCTGCAAGTCTTAATAGAACCAAAAATAAATGTCGAGACCAGGAAACTGTCAGGCAAATTAATGTGAAAGGTTCAAGGTCTGTTTTCTCTCAACAGGTAAGGATTCAAAGCATATGGCCGGAGGATGGGTTAAGAAGAGTAGGGCGATAGCTAGCTGATGCTCACCCAATACAAGGGACATGGTACCCAGGAGGGCTACAAGAAAGAGCTGGAAAGAAATAAAAGCAACCACAGACACTAAGCCATGAATCCTGCAGGACCTTAAAAGGCTTAAAATGCAAACAAATTGGGACACTATAATTTGTGTGTGTGTGTGTGTGTGTGTGTGTGTGTGTGTGTGTATGTGTGTGTGCCCAAATATTTTTAAAAATACAAAATATTTACCCCTTGGAGTAGTCAAACATCCTTATCTTGACTTGCATACCCCACGCAGTTTCTCTCCCAGGCCGACCCCTACCGCCACCCAGAGCACCCGACAGCTGGAATGTTTCTCCTTCACCTCCAGGTCTCTCCTTCCCTTCACACCTCAGCCTATGCACCAGCTCCCAGTCACACCTAACCACTCCCTGCCAACCTTATCCTTGTCAGTGTCTCTAACAATCTGCTTTCCTGTTATAAAAGTCTACTCTTCAAGGGCACAGTCCACATCACCCTGACTTGATGTTAGAACTCCTGACGAGCCCAGTCTGTTACAAAAGTCTACTACTCTTCAAGGGCACAGTTGTTGGGGGCCAGCCTCGACAAAAATACTCTTTTCAGAGTGGAGGTGTGGGAATTTAGAAATATAGTAAATAATACAAAGACACGAATGAAAATATAAAATGCAGAAACATATAGGATAGTATCGGGAGGGAATTTCAGTGAGTACTGAAAATTCACCCGTGTTTAATTTCCAACTGGTTAATACACCCCTGATTTCAAAAGGTAGGAGTAGAACAAAAATTAACATACGAATTGAAAGTCATGGGGTACATTCATTGCTCACGCCCTTGATTCATGTCCTAGACCAAACACTCTCTAGGCAAACCACTCCCTGGGTGGAATCCCAAGTTATTTCCATAAAGAGTACTAGAACTTAGTAGGATCCTTAGACTTTTGTTTTAGGAAGGAACCAGCTACTTCTCTATTTCAGGAGCACAAGGTCTGGCAACTAGCCACACCTGTTGATGATAGTCTTGAGAAAGCAGAACTCCAACTTACATATAGGTGTGATCTTTGCTTGAGTTAGAAGCCAATAACTTTGAATGGACTAAACACAAGTCCCAAACGCTGACCTTTGGCCTCTTTGGGCCTCCACACATGGTCCACATGGCCCTGACTTGATGCTAGTACCCTGACGACCCTAGCTGTAAACTAATGAGTGTGATGCGCATGAGTGACCATCTACCTTGCCTAAGAAGATCATAAGTTCAAAGGTCATCTTTAGCTGCAAAGTGAGTTAGAGGCAACCTGGAGATACAGGAGACCTAATCTTTTTTTAAAAAATTAATTTAAGAAAAATAAGAAACAAGGGGAGGGATTACTGTAGGTGACCTTCACCAGCTGAAAACAGATTCTATTTTTGTACACTTCCTGAATACTGGGATTGCAGGCATGCATCACCATACATGGTGTTTGTGGTGCTGAGGACTGAGTCCAAAGCTTCACGCACACCAGGCCAGCACCTTTACCAACTGACCCCCATCTCCAGCCAGAATACTAGCCTTTTTTGACTAATTTAACTGATCAGGGACATTACAGCCTCAAAAATCCTTTCAAAGCTTCATCTAGGATTGAGTTTGATTAAATAATTGAGAGTTGCTAAACCAGCCTGCCAGGAACCCCACCCATAATCCTGGAGGATGTCCTTCAGCCTAGCCAAGGGCACACACACATCATAAAGCCATCACTGGTCACCACACAGAACAGCTTTGTCCTCAGCCCTTGTCTTAGGGTTTTTTATTCTGTGAAGAGACACCATGACCACAGCAACTCTTATAAAGAAAACATTTAATTGGGACTGGCTTACAGTTCAGATTCAGTCCATTATCCTCCTGGTGGGAGAGCATGGCAGTGTGCAGGCAGATGTGTTACTGGAGGAGTAGCTGAAAGTCCTAGTCTTGCAGGCAACAAGAAGTCGACTGAGACACTGGGTGGTATCCTGAGCATAGGAAGCCTCAAAGCCCGCCCCACAGTGACACACTTACTCCAAGATGGCCACACCTCCTAACAGTACCATTCCCTATGAGATTACGGGGGCCAATTACATTCAAACTACCACAACCCTGAAGAAAAGAAGCTAAGAAAAGCTAGTGATATTCAAGAGTGAGAAAGACTGGTTTGCTTGCATAAGTCCTGACCCCACTAAGGAAATGGGGGACTCTTCATAGGAAAGCAGAGCCAACATCCTTCCTGGGGTAGGACCTCAAGAGAAAAGGGCTTAGGAGAGCTTGTATAGACAAATGATAGGTGTTCAATAGTTGTGTATTCCATTAAGATTGCTAAGCTTCACTGCCAATTTGACAGCTTATTTCACCCTTAAACAATAAGCTTCAAACCAAGGGTTTTCTCCTAAGTTAGACTCCTTGATTGACAGTGAATTGATTGTGATCAGGCCTATGGTAGGTCCTAGATTCTTCCTTGCTGCCTTTCTGTACTGCTACACACACTGGGGGGGGGGGGGAGTGCGCACGTAGTTCTGTGCAGTGTCCAGCATAAAATTTGAAGCCTGAGATAAATGTCTGTGTGACGGCGACACTCTGATGATTATAGACCTGAGTATGACCTGCCTTAAATAATCAGTGATTGACTTGCATGCCTTTAAGCTTAGTCCATACCAAATGCCTGGGGGTTGGGGATTGAGGGGCAGGGGTGCCTCAGAATTTGCTCTCTGGCATTCAGTGATTGAGTTACTCTGTGGGCTATGGTAAATTCTTGCAGTACTAAAAATAGATGAAGGACAGATCAGTCGCCCCAGGGAATTTTATCTGCTTCATTCATGCATCCAAAAATGCCACTCGCATAAAGCCAAAATAAGCACAACCAAAAGGTCACTGGGGATGACAGATGAAGGTGATGATTCAGATAGAAACCTTGAAGACAAGCATGCACACAGTCAATGACAAAGATCAGGACCAGCTCCTAGTGCAAGGACCTGAACAGGAACTGGGTCCGTGAAATTGATGAATAGCTTGAATTTTCTGATAGCTTCTAAGGGACAAATTTAGAATTATCCTCTTAGAGAGAACCATAGCCTCCAGCTGTTCTCTCTACACATTCTGGCACAGGATTTACACTTCACTCGGGCAGAGCCTTCTCACCATCCCTCCTTGATTCTGGCTCTTTCTCAAACACCAGGCAGAGAACCAGAAATGCAATACAGAACCACAGGAAAGTGTGATTCAAGCAACTCATGAGCAAAGATACCCAAGAAGTTTCAGGAGTTCCCCCAGCCAAGCTTACCACCAACTTATTTTGTTATGTGAGTGGTTTTAAAGGGAAAACACTCAGCTTAAGGCCACAAAAAGCCAGTTCCTTGTCATCAGCTTCTGTAGAGACTACGGAAGACTAACTAGAGCTTGGTCTACGAGCAGAAAATACAGCCCCTGGTCAAGCATGCAGTGTTTTAAAACACCAACCAACCAAATAGCACCAGATGTATAATTTGCAAGATTTCTTGCTATATCAGCTGGCCAAATGCAAAGCTGATTGCTTTGGCTTCCATATAATACCATTATGTCACCGGGAAGTATTTTAAGTGGATGATGAGTAGGCTCCTCTCTCAGTAACTATATTCAAATAACATCTTCTGTCTATAATATGCAAAGTTTCCAAACAAGGACCTTAGGAACCCCTGCCCCTTAACTTAGGACTTCAGTCTTCATGGATGAAAATATCAGTGCTCTCTTCTGCAGTGAGATTTAAGAAAGCAATTGGCTTGTTAAGGGTGGACACACTTTCCAGCTCACACACAGAGAGAGAGAGAGACAGAGACAGAGAGAGAGACAGAGAGGGAAAGAAAGAATCAGCAAAACAATGGAAACTCATTCTATAACAATTCCGCCTGCCTCTACCTCCCAAGTGCTGGGAAAGGCATGTACTGCCTGGTCTTTGAATTTTGTTTTAAGGCAAGGTCTCTTACTGACCTGAAACTCACCAGAATGGGCTAAACTGACTAGTATAGAGAGGCAAAGTCCCCACTTCCCCAGTGATGGGAACACCAGCGCCCCACCATGCCCAATTTTACCTTCTTGTTTTATTTGGTTTGGTTGTGGAGGGGCACACCACAGCACGTATGCCATTCATGTGGCAGTCATAGGACAACCTTGATAAGTCAATCCTGTCTACCGTGTGCATTCTGGGATCAAACTCAGGTCATCAGGCTTGGGGACAATCACCTTTGCCCATTAAGCCATCTCACAGGCTTCTACACCCAGGTTTTTGTAAACAGGGGCTTGAGGAGTTCTTCATTCTTGTGAGTACTTTACTGATGGAGCCATCTTCCCAGCTCCATGGAGGATACTTTCTGGGTACTAATAACAAATATCTGACATTATCTGGCCCTTTTATGAGGTAGGCATGTAGTTCTCAGGATAGGGGTTGCAGCACTAATAAAAGGTAGCTCCGAGTTGGAATCCAGCCTGGCTCCCGGGTCCCCATTTCCCAACAGTGGGGTGCTAAGCCAAGACTTTCTTCTCATCAGGGGTCCAGTTGACATTTGGGATGTAGCAATTTTGTGAGGCCAGTCCATGTCCTACATGGTGGCAGACGTCCCCGTCCATCACCCACTACATCCCTCTGGGATCATAACAGTCCAGGAATCTCGTCCCTACTCCCAGGCACTGTGAGGTACCACTGACCACACTAAGAACTACAGTGTCTTGTATTCATAGTCGTTTTGAGAAATCCATTTTCTCAGTTTCTTTCTTCCAATGTTGAAAACACTTACAAAATTCTTTAAGATCTCACATTCTGTTCCATTTCAACAGAAGGCTGTAACTATTTAGAGTGTGCGCTGGGCAGACTAGAAGGCAAGGCTCTGGCCTTCTGGCAGAGGACCATCTGGTTAGAGAACTGGGGCTTAGTATCTGCAACTGTGAAGAAACAATCCGAGGCATGCTTCATAAAATCCAGAATGACCCCAAAGACCTACATTCCCATTATGACCTTGTGCCCCTGACTAATGACTGGGTTCTCTAAGCTTTTGCTCCACCCTCTGTTAGGTATGGAAATTATTCAATGGTGAACATTCATGCCAGGGTGATGCCTTCAGCATGATGCATGTCTCCTGAATGTCATGTCTCCTGAATGTCAGCCATGCCTACCAAACCCCACCTCCGCTCAACCAGGGAAGAAAGTGGATTGAACTGAGGCGACTAGAAGAGGTACATTTTGGGGTGGGGTGGGGAGATGGTATGCTGGGCAGGTGGCACAGTCTGAGTGAGAACTTGGTGTGAGGAGGGAGCCTAGCTGTGGAGGAAACTGCAAAGGAGACACACCCTGGGTAGAGGAAGAGTCCAGGCAGGACCACAAGGAGCACTGCATGGGAATGAAAACGAGTTTGCATTTATTACATAGACATGGAATCTCCTGGAGGTTTTAGTTTTTCATTCTGTATCATAACTTTCAAATACAGAGGAATGTGAAGAGTTCAGGCCAACTCAACAGAACGAGTGAAGCTTCCAGACTGACCAGTAAGCAGGAATCTGTTTACTGCTGCTGTCTTTGTGTGTTTGTCCATGAGTACATGGTACGTACATGCATATGTACAGGTGTAGGCATGAGCATGTTCAGGTACACTTGTGTGCATATGTGTGTTGAATGTCCCCACTTTATTTTTTTTAAGATTTATTTATTTATTATGTATACAAAGTTCTGCCTACATGCGTCCTTGCAGACAGAAGTTAACACCTGATCTTATTACAGGTGGTTGTGAGCCACCATATGGTTGCTAGGAATTGAACTCAGGACCTCTAGAAGAGCAGTCAATTCTCTTAACCACTGAGCCATCTCTCCAGCCCCCCACTTTATTTTTTGAGACAGGATCTCCCATTGGACCTGGAGTTCCTAAATTCAGTTAAGCTGACTGACCAATGAGATTCAGGGATCCCCTTGTCTCCATCCCCCAGTGCTGGGCTTACAGCACTGTGGCATGGTATGTGTGTGCCAAAGATTCAAATTCATGTTCTCACGCTTTCACAGAAGGGACTCTGAGAATGGTTTAATCTCCTCGGTCCTCAGTCACTGATGTCTTCAAGAAGTCCAAAGAAACAGATGCTGCAGGGATCTTGTTATCTTTTTATTTTTAAAATTTGTTCTTATTATCACCCACGTTTAAATGTCTGTGTGTGTCTGTGTGTGTGTGTGTGTGCACATGAGTGCAAGTGTCCTTGGAAGCCAGAAGAACAACAGATACCCTGGTGCTGGAGTGCAGGAGGTTGGGAGCTCACTGACAAGGGCTCTGGGAACCAAACTGGGATCCTCTGTGGAGCAGGAAATGCTCTTAACCAAGAAACCTCTTTACTCCCTGCCCCCACCCTTTCTAGTGGAAATATTTTGATTTTTTTTAAAAACTCAAACGTCATCTAGATTCTTGTCAATTTCATTAAATGTATTTAAGCCCAGACTTAAGTCATATAAACAGATAAATATATACACATATAAGAAGATTTTAGTCCTTCTATTTTACAAAGTTCACAATTTCATCATAAAGGAACCCAAAACACCTTAAAATGGCCAAGAGACCCTTGCTTATGACTGTGTTAAAGTTGCTCTCCACAGTTCCTGTTTCTGCTGCTCATTAGGAAAAGTGCTTTAACACCAGCAGAAAGAATAATTAGCAAATCAGTGAATTAAGGTCTTACAACACTTTTCTTGTGATCCTCAGTCATGTCTTGTTACAAATAAGCTTTCTTGGCTACATTAAAGTCATTAGCGCTCTATATGTAAATAATAACGCCCTTGGAATTCAACTGATTAAATAGCAGGGAACAGATTTCAGCCCACTCTGACCTAGCCAGGATACTACAAACAAAAAAAGCAATGCTGTCCTGAGTATGCCCAACACAACTGTACAGAGCTTCAGAATTCATTCACTAACAGATTCACCTTCCTCCTGAGGACGTTAGGCAAACATCTATTTTAGTTATAACACATACACAAAGAAATACGACAGTAATTAAAGAAACCACCCATTTCCTTCCCCTGAAGTTCCAGGAAGCCATGTTATTTCTGTAGACCAATTTCGATTTGCTGACAGTTCGCCTGAGCTTTAACAACCAAATAAAATGTACTAGAATCTGTCCTCCCAGTGACAGCACATAGTCACATCTCCAAGTCCCGGCTCCTTCCACAGGAAGACACGCACCAGAAAAATATGTGCTTGTGTGTATTTAAGACACAGGCATTTAGGATCTCATTAGGTTCTGAAAGATTTAAAAGCTCCACAGACTTCTAAAAGGAAATGTCTGAAGGAACGGTCTCTAAAGTTAGCTGGGTCCTTTGCCAAATTCACCTCTTATTTTGGCTCCTGTGGTTATACTCTTAAATTACCGCTGTTTATTTTTGTGCCTCTTGCCATCTTCCTCACACCACACTCTTTAGAGAGTTTTTAACAAACAATCGCTTGTATTCACAGACATCTGCTCTTCTTTTTAGCTTTTCAGTGTTTGTTCCCCCAACACATGCACACTGTCCTTTTGACTTTCTCTTCTCCCCATGAGTTTTTGTTTTGTTTTGTTCCTTCGTTTATCATTTTTCTTCTCCAATCTAAAGAAGAAAGAACTACTGTAGCTAGTCTGGCAGAAATGAAGAACTTCTAAAGCAGTGGCTCTCAAGCTGTGGGTCGCGACCCCTTTGGGAGTTGCATCTCAGATATCCTGCATATATTTCCATTACAATCCATATGTTACCAAAATTACAGTTATGAAGTAGCAATGGAATAGTTTATGGTTGGTGATCACTACACCACAAGGAACTATATTAAAGAGTCTCAGCGTGAGGAAGGTTGAGAACCACGGCCCTCAAGAGACACTTGTGCCTCTTGATCCATCAGACCTTTGAAACAATGAACCCTAAGGAAACAAGAATTTTTCCAGGAATCTCAAACTGGAAGAAAGAAAAGGCACCAGACAGAGGGAACTTGTCTCCACAGCCCTAACAACTTGTCAGCCCACCTTCCAGGATGAGAGTGAAGCCTGGGAGCCGGGCCAGTGGCAGGTGGGACCACACCTTGACCAGAACCGCTTAGCTGTGCACACACTTGGCCCTCTACCTAAACCTTGATCTTATTGCAGAACCCTGAACATGGACATGGGGGATCACTGGATCATTTTGTCCCTCTTCCCAATGGAAACACATTGAATAAATTTCCATTTTCTGTTTTCCATTTTTAATTGTCTTATTAAAGACAGGTAGCTGGACCTGACTTGGGGCATGAGGTGTAACCCTCAAGTTTAGTGGTATTGTCAACATCATCAACAACTTGTTAACGGTTACCCATGCTTCAACCTTCTGCCCAGCTAAAACATGGCTTATCTCAAACAGTAGTCACATAAAGATCATTTCATCGTGAAAGGCCCAGGAAGGGAGGTGGGTGGAGGGAAGAAATGAGATAGATTTTCTAAATTATGTGCATCTCATGTCACTGAAAACGGACCCCGGCCAAGGAGAGCCACATGGCAACTCCCACACCTCCATCTCTGCTCTCTCCATTCCTAACCCTAGAAAATACTTTACAACAGGCAAGTTCATTTAACAAAGCTACAGACAGGATGGAAGAGTTAGTAAATGACACTTGTCCTTACTCCCTTCCTTCCCCTCTGGGGGTGTCCGTCACTTCCTGCTAGGTCATATCTGTATGGAGGCTAGTCCAGGCTTCTGGTTCCTGCTGCCTCTAGCACCCTTCATTTGTGGCCTTAACTCCCAGATTTCCATCATTGCTTCATGACCACCTCACCAAACATCCCTTAAGTTTATAAAACCATCCTATCCACAGATGCACGCAGAAAGTGGGGCCAGTCTGGGCTCTTTAATATCCATGCTGTGAGTTCCAGTTTGCTTGACTTGCTTAATGGAGACATACCCAACACCTGCTATGGGATACTATATCTTTTAAAGGTCTGGAACCTCCCATCTAATTAGATATATTTTATATTTAAATTTATGTTGCTTGTCAGTCTCAAGTCATGCCTTTGGTTTATTTTTCTAGGGCGTCTTGGATTTTTCATACTGAGCAAGACTGTACAAGTGCCACTGTCTCTTCTGACCTGTAAGTTAAATCCAATTATTCTTTCTTATAATACTCAGAAACTATTGTGCTTGTGGCTAATGTATCATTTGTCTAATTTTTAATTCAGACAATTAAAAGTCTTTCCGTCCCCAATCTACAAACTTTTCTCAAAGGGTGGCTCCTTCAGGCTCTCCTCTCCACTTCTCTTCTACCTTTGTCACTGCTCTGTCACCAGCACAAAAATGGTGTCTGGCATGTACTAGTTGAACAATAAATTATGTGCTGAGATAGGTGTATCTTAGAATATGTTAATCGAGAAAGAAGTAAATGTATGAATGAATGTCTCCTTTCTCCACATCCCCCCTATTTTAATGCCAAACCCAATATTCACCCACAGTCATGGTGGCAAGTTGGCCCTGGTAGGACCGGAGAAGCAAATGTCCTGTCCCTAATTGGCTGTGTGGCCAGCGTCTTTGGATCCTTCCTGAAACAGCTTGAGGTGCAGTGACAAGGCTGGGCTTTCCCTGCACCAGTGCATCTTTCTGTAATATTTTCCATTAGGAAACTACCTCCCCTTACAAAATGCTCTCGACATTTGCACATTATAAAACCTGACGTCTCTAGGCTGGTGGTGATGGGTTTTAACATACATTCAGGAAATTCATCAAACATGGACTAGAAGCTGCAGCCTTCGCAGAACCCGCAAATGAAGAGTGGGCTGCACAATATAAATTATTCAGATCATAAGTCTAAAAACATTAGTTCATCGTGATCAATAACCTCTAAGTGAGCTACTGTGTGGGAATCAATTTGGGTAACATAATTAGTCTTGAAATATTCAAATTAAAGGGGGATAAAGCTTCATAAAGAGCAGAGCCCCCGATCTGAAAGTAGGAGAACACTGCGTTTTGGTCTTTAGTATAGTAAATCCAAATTATCCTCTTTGCCACTCAAATAAAATTTCCTATAATTATTTTTATCAAATCATACTCTCCTAATAATACTTAAAGCCTTGATTGTTGAAAAATGTTCAATGAATTATGGGGTCAGCTCAGGCATTTCCTGATGGACTAAGCTGTGTCATCATATGAAAAAAATACCAAGTGTCAGTGTTGAACACCGTCCCCTCGCACTACAGAGAATTGTACTGAAACTGACAGGTGTTCTTTCTAATCGAAAACTCCAGGTTGTCATGCTTACTGTGTGTCCAACATAAGCTACGTCATTTTCTGACATTTATGTTTTGTGTCCTATACTTGCAAAGATTGTCTACTTATTTTCAAATTATTTTCCCAGAGAAGTAATCTTTTTAAAGCATATGGATCATTAAAATTACAGTGGATTAATCCCTGCTTTAATACAATTGTTCAACATCCATACAGGTGATATTTGGACCAGCCAGTTCTTTGGGGGTGGGGGCTGTCCTGGGCATGGCGGGAGCGTTAGCCTCCTCCTCTGTTCTCTAGACCCTGATAACACTTCCCCAGTTGCTATGCATCAGAGATGGGGAAGGAATACTACTGTCCCAATTAAGAACCACTGTAATTGTATGTTTATGCTTATTTTATTTTTATGTGCATTAGGTTTTGCATGTGTGTCTGGGTGAGGGTGTCAGGTCCCCTGGAACTGGAGTCACAGACAGTGGTGAGCCACCACGTGGGTGCTGGGAATTGAACCCTGGTCCTCTGGAAGAGCAGTCAGTGCTCTTAACCACTGAGCCATCTCTCCAGCCCTGCTGTTTATTTTAATAGGAGCTCACAAAGTGGCCTAGGCTGGCTTTGAACCTGTGGTGCTTCTGCTTTGGCATCTGGAGCTGCTAAAAATACAGGTTTGCGTCACCAGGCCCAGGTGAGAATCACTGTTTTAATCCTTTCTTATAAGAAGACATTATTACATCATTTTGTTTTCTCTTTTTTAATCCATACTCCTAGAAACCATTCATTAACTACACCCTACATGTGAATGAAGCAGTTCTCTCTTAGCAAGAATCATGTTTAATCTTTACCAAGAGGCCCAGGGAAATAATATTTTATCCTCATATTCTGGAAGAGGAAATTGAGGATTGAAAAGGTCAAGAATTTGCAAATATGTGATGGAAGGGCAACCCCAGGTCCAGGGAATACTAGGCCATTCTACAGTTCAGGCTTACAGTCAGAACTCTCTGTGCAGGTCCTGACAACACTAATTGCATCTTGGGAAAATAATATGAATTTCCTGAGCCATAATTTCCTCATGTCTAAAGTGATCACAGTTATAATTTATATCTCACAAGGTTGGGAATATTTAATTAAATAGAATGTAAATGTGTGCAGTTAAGCAACTACACAGTACTGTTATTATTATGCACACCAAACAATTTTAATTTCATTATACAGTTCTAAGGAATTATTTTAAATTGTGTCTGTGTGTGTGTCTATGTGTGGGCATATGCACATGTAAGTGCAGGTGCCAGCAGAAGCCAAAAGAGAGTGTTGCATCGTCTTGAGCTGGGTTACAGGTGTTTGTAAACTGCCCAGCAAGGGTGCTGAGAACCCAACTTGAGTTCTCTGAAAGAGCAGCGTTTGTTCTTAATTGTGTCAACATCCCTCCT
This sequence comes from Ondatra zibethicus, assembly GCA_004026605.1. NCBI lineage: Eukaryota > Metazoa > Chordata > Mammalia > Rodentia > Cricetidae > Ondatra > Ondatra zibethicus. The sequence goes on along the minus strand of PVIU01026285.1, from coordinate 5,677 downwards.
GCTCCTTATATGTTTTGATATCAGCCATGTAACATGAAAAGAGAATACAAATCACATCATATCCATAGAGAACCAAAAGTTATATCCACTATTATAAACCTTTCACTCCTGCTGGGCAAGAGTGACACATCCTGGAACATCTCTTCATTCTGTCTACAGAGCACATATAGCAGTACTTACTCCCACTGGCACCTCTTTGAATTTCTCTGCTTATGAAACAGACACAGATTATTTGGGCTCCTGCAGTATAGATTTCTGACCACTCACGATTGTCAGCCCCACAGTGAAGAGCAATTGCTTTATTTGGCTCCTGGCAGGCTCTAGAACCAGTGTAGGACACAAAAGTTGTGTTCTCAAATCAGCTAGCATTGCACACCTACCACAAAGAAGCTAAGATGCTAGCAATCATCCACAGAGAGGAATAACCAGAGTTCCTACTTACGGGGATACCGCCAACACCGCTTCAAATGCTGCAGCTAAAATGTCACCACTGCCTAGACTCTCTTTGCACCCTCTGCTTTATCTGACTCTGTCGTTTATCCCTCAGGTCCCAGCCTGGTGAGACCTCTTCCAGGAAGATATCTCTGAAATGAGATTAATGAAATGGCCTTTAGAGTTTCATAGTACCTTAGGCATTCTCTAGAGAAAGACTTTTAAAGATTTTTTTCAGTTCTCGGGTGTCGGAACACAGTCCAAAACGGGAGTTGTGCAAGGGGAATTCTCAATGCCAGAAAGGAAACTCTAAGAAAACAAGAGTCTTGTGACCTCGGTTTCTTTGGGGAAGGGGGGGGGACGGGATTGTTCTTGGACTATGCATTCGTGCTCCTCCCAGGTGTATTAGATAGGAGTGAGTTTACTTCAGACTATTTGTTACAACTGGCTAGTGTTGTTTATAGGCCTCCATGGAAAAACATGGTTTTGCTGCATGCAGCTTGACCTTGTAGGTGAACACCTTACTCATGTAACTCTTCTTAAGCCTCAGAGTAGAAACTGTCTGATGCTCTGAATAAAGTTGGCTATTGCGTGAGACTTTAGTCCGCTGGTTCTTAGGCCATGTTCTCCCAGGCTCCACCAGCTCCAGAGTGGTAAACAGCAAGGCATTTTGATTTCAGAAGGCCCCACCAATATCGCTAGACAACATTCTACAGCGCACCTCTAGCCCCTATGAGATAAATGCAGTATATCCTGCATTAGTTGAGGGGTGGTTAACAAGTGAAAATCATGGTACCTTCTGTAACATTCAATTAAAGACTACAAATTTCAATTTTCAGTATTTCATTCAGATCTTGGAGCCAATATTTCAATGTTGTTCTAGGCTTGACAAAACTCATAGACAGTGGCACAATCCCTGGCGGGTAAGACTTGATTACTCTGGGTCTTTACCCCATCTCCTGTGACTATGTGTTTACAGAAAGGCCCAACCTTCAGTCAGTCTTTTCCTTGATTAGTCAGCCTAGCATTTCCCAGGTGCTCAACTAGTTCAGGACTTTAATTCTTCCAAACTTAGAGAATTGAAAACAACTTGTCAGGCTTTCAAGGTCTGGAGAGCAGTAGGGATCCACTGACTCACCCTAGACGGTGGTGCAACTGTTATTTGGCTCCACCAGTGTCTGCCACATTCATTCCATGCTAGCAAGGAAAAGATGGCTGAGACAAGCCCCTTGGTCAGTGGTCCTCAACCTTCCTAATGCTGTGACCCTTTAATACAGTTCTTCATGGCATGGTGACCTCCAGCCATACAATTATTTTCATTGCTACTTCATAACTAATTTTGCTACTGTTATAAATCATAATATCAACAATTGTGTTTCCTAAGGTCTTAGGTGACCCCCTAATGAGTCATGACCCCCTGGTTGAGAATGACTGATTATGGTGTTCCCCTCTGTATCTCTGGACTTCTTACCAATTGGTGATCGTGGTTATCAATAAATGCCTGGGAATACAGTCTGCAGACCCAGTGAGGCTGTTCTGTCACACAGAAGTGAGATGACATGAGGAACCATGTGGCAGGGGGCTTCTGATTCACATTTACTATGACTCAGAAGGCTGGCATGTGATAGGAGTGAGCAGTTTACCATAAAATCAGTGATGTATGGCTTGCAAATGAACATATCAGGGCTTTACCTAGCGTGTGCTGCTTGGCAGTTATAGGGGGACTGGGATAGTCTCCTATCTCAGTATAAGCACACACATCACAGAGGCCAGCATCCAGTCTAACTGTTTCATTCAGGCTAGATGTGACCTCTGGAATAAGCTCCTGTATATATGCACCCTGTATAGTCTACCAGCAATTGCTCACTAGAGGGAAGGGTTCTGTATTAAGCCCCACATGTCCTGCTCCCAAATTAGTCATCTCAAATCCATTTCAGTCAAGTTTCTTCAGGAAGTTGATGACACAAAATGAGACGATTACTTGTGCTCTCCCTCCCGAACCCCCATCACCATACCCTAATGACATCCCTGCCTGACACCACAACTCAATGTATGCTTGCTGTAGTATATTATTTTAACTATGTAAAGATGTGTTACATTTGTTTATGCTGTGGAATATTACTTTAACTTTGTAAAAGTGTGTTACATTTGTTTATGCTGCATTTGTTTAACGATGTAAAGATGTGTTGCATTTGTTTCATCTTGCCTGACTAAGGTACCTGATTGGTTCAATAAAGAGTTGAACAGCCAATAGTTAGTCAGAGGAAGGATAGGTGGGCCTGTCAAGCAGAGAAAATAAATAGGAGGAGAAATCTAGGCTCAAAAAGAGAAGGAGGAGGAGGAGAGAACAAAGGAGACACTCTGGGGCCAGAAGCCAGGCAGCCAGCAGACAGGAGAAACAGTGAAAGTAAGATATACATAAAGCAAATAAAAAGCCCTGAGGCCAAAGATAGATAAAGAGAAATAGGTTAATTTAAAAGAGCTAGCCAGGCTGAGCAGTCATAACTAATAAGTCTCTGTGTTATGATTTAGAAGCTGGTTGGTGGCCCAAAAGAAAAGCCTGGAACAAACGCCCAGCTTAATTAGCTTCTTGGTTTGCCTTTCCCTCATGGTGACAAGTCCTCATAGCTGCTTCCTTTGTCTCAGTACAATCTTCCCCTCTGTGCGAGACTTTGAGGCCAGGGGCTTAAGCGCAAACTGACCAGAGTTTGTTCTAGGTCATGGACATTAGGCCTTCCCTTCCATCTTAGTCATTGAGATCTACAGTCAAGAGAGCAGCATTTAGCAAGCCTAGCATTACTTTGTACTTCCTCACATGGCCGTGGTGTCAGATATGTGTGCATCTCCAAACTCCGTTTGGCAACTTTTATTAATAGTAACTGATGGCAGTGCAGACACGTGGCGATCCAAAGGTCCTTGTCTGCCATCATCGTGATACTAAATCCTTCACTTTGAGACAAGCAAGGACTGGAGGACTTTTGTCCTGATACCAAACATGAGGTACCTTTCCCAACAGTTTGATTCTACTAACTTCTAGAATGAACCTCAGGCTGACCAGGTTAAGATTCATTCCCCACTTCAGAGGTCAAGCACAGTGCCTACAAACTTGGGGTTCGTGGCCCCCTCTTCTTTGGCTCAGTGACTTTACTACAAAAGCCTCTAAAGTCCAGGAAGGTTCTTCACTCACAGTATTAGCTTTTGATATAAAAAGCTACTTCTCAGAAGCAGCCAGATGGGAGTGGGGAGGACTCCCACGCCCCCGCCCAGCACATGCCCCTCTCCCAGCACCATCCAGCACCTCCAAGCACTTAAATGTGTCCACCCAACCCCAAAATGGAGACGTTTCTATGGTGCTTTCACCCCTTTGGTGTGATCGTGACCATCCGTGATTCGCTTAGCTTCCAGCTCCCTTCCCTCCTTGGATATTAAGGAGCAGATCCTAACATACCAAACTTCTAACACAGACATGGTCTTGCTAGCTACCAGCCCTATCCTCAAGCTATCCATGGCCCTGGCAAGAGTCACCTCATTAGAACAAAGATGTTCCCATCACCTTTATTGCTCAGCAAATATTGTAAGGGTTTTAGGAATGTTGTACCAAGAACCAGGGATGAGAGTTAAGCAATGTCATTGTAATTATTGTTGTTGTCATCATCACCAGCATTATATAACAATCAATAAATGACTACATATATTGAGGATGCATTTAGATGAAAATTAGAGCATTCCCAATACTGACTTTAAAGAAAAGCTTGTTTCTTGTTTTGTTTTCCGCAAGCAGGAAGTTGGAACTGGATTTTTGCTGATGTTGATTCTAAAGTTAAAGCGAAGCAGAGCTCTGGGGCAGGACTTTGATTCTCCCAGACTCTTCCTCATATAGTGAGAGTCCCAGCAGCTCAAATGCCAGCTCCTCACCTGGCCAAAAAATAAGCTGCAGATAAGAATGGGCAGTTTCACCTTCTTTCTTCCTCGTATACAAGGAAGATATTCACAGAAGCCCCCCTAATTAGTTGATTCTAACAAATACTTATTTCCTAGCTAATACATGCTACATACTTTTCTAGGTGCATATTAATGAACAAAACAAAGATCTCTGTTCTCATAAGGCCAACATTCTAACAGGCACGGAGAGGTAACAAATGCATAAGCATAATAAATAGGTTAATTGCAAGCTGTGCTAAACATTGACAAGTGCTATGCAAAAGGGAAGAAAAAAACCATGCACATGAGAACCTAGAAGTAGAAACAGGATGTAAACGTAGTATGGGCTCCAGGGAAGTTGCAGGCAGGGAATTCTTGGGCCAAGTCTTAAGGGAAATGAGGAGTTGAGGGAGCTCATTCCAGACAGAATAGCCAGTGCTACGGGGAACAGCTCCCAGATGTTCCAAGTCCAGTTGGAACAGGGAGGCTGCTAAGGGGGCTCAGGCAGGTGGTAGAATGGGCTCCAGTGAACACTGGAGGAGACTCAGACATGAAAGGTACCTGATCATCGAGGCTCACACAGATAAGGACTCACCTTTCATCTCATTTCCCAACCCATGAGCCCATCCGTTCAGCATCCTTGGGAGCAGGGGATCACCTCTTGATGGCTGACCTGTTAACAAAGAAGGAACTGGAGTTGAAGGAAGAGAGGTGAGGGAAAATTGCAAGACAGTGATTTCAAAACCAAACAAGTGCCTGAAACTCTCCCAATATCACCAAGATAAGCAACTTCAAGAATGTCATAGCCAGATCCCTAGGGGTGGGAAGCAGAGGCCCTGGAGGAAGGGGGGGAGAAAAAGAAACCAGAGTATCCTGGCCGCTACTCCGAATCGTGTACCGGATCTCTTAGATCTCAGAGGCGCAGAAAAAGGAGAATCGGAGCCTAACCATTAAACTGCGGAAACGGAAGCCAGAGAAGAAGGTGGAATGGACGAGTGACACTGTGGACAATGAACACACGGGGCGCCGCTCTTCAAAGTGCTGCTGTATTTATGAGAAACCTCGGGCCTTTGGTGAGAGCTCCACCGAGAGTGAGGAGGATGAAGAGGAAGGCTGTGGTCACATGCACTGTGTACGGGGTCACCGCAAAGGACGGCGTCATACAACCCCAGGACCCACCCCAACCACTCCCCCACAGCCTCCTGACCCCTCTCAGCCCCCTCCAGGACCTATGCAGCACTAAATCCCTCTTCCCTGTTCATATGTCTGCCTGGCCCCAAATGTATCCATCTGGCTACATGGGGACTCAACTCATGGTCTGATC